>JAOSBO010009043.1:0-13135 GCA_027563915.1 Erythroxylum rotundifolium
TGTGCAAAATTTACTATTCACATGTATGCGGATGTTAAATTATGCATGAACATGTAAAGGCATTTCTAAACGCCCATATACCACTCAAAACTACTATTTTACCCTTCCCATCGGTGATGGGATGTTACAAGAGCTATACGAGATAGTAGACAACTTAGCGGAAAGAATCCAGTGGGCACAATTTATACGATTCCAATTTCCTGTTTATCAGGAGCTCACGTTGGAATTCTTTACTTCACTGACTTACGACCCTAAGAACCCAAGGAATTATGGTTTAGACTGAGAGGAAGAGCGTACAAACTAAATGTAGAAATCATATGCGATATGTATGGATTGCCCCAAATCCGCCATTATCGATCAACATGAGGATTTTCATCCTTCTTGATATTGGAATGAGCTCACTGGAATTAAGTGATTTCATGCCAAGAATGCTCATAACAATATAATTAGGTCCCACGAACACTTGTTGCTGCACAAATTCATGTGTCAGCTAGTTTTTGATAAGACAGAAACCAACAAATGTTCCACAGAGGAACTATTTCTGTTGTGGTGCATGGACCACACTATTCCATTGTGTATAGCCACACATATGCCGAATACCATTGTTGCAACTCCGCACAAGAGGAGCAAAAATCTAGGTATGGGGTACTCGGTGTGTTCCATTACTGAATATTATGGCATGGACCGTAGTGAGTTAACTGTTCCACTTGCCTGACTTCCTAAACCACCATCACTTATTGTGGACTGAAATCCTTAAATCCCACAATACGGAGCTTAGGGATATTAGCTAGAAGACAAATGTGAAGATTAGGGCTAGTCAAGTGAGCTCGAGTTCAGCGCCACCTCAATAAAAGGAATCCACCAGTGAAGAATCCAAGGAAGAAGAAGAGGAAGAACAAGGATGGAAGAAAGTTCTGGATGCCATTGCGAAGAACACCAGAACCATGAGGGAAATGGTGTGGACACAACGACGCCAGAGCCAGGATATTTGACGAATCCATTGGTATTTTGAGGCTCAGGGTATTCAATTGCCACCTCTAACACCATCATCATCTTCATCTCCGTAAGATTTGTCTCTAAACTAATTTTTCTTGTTCAAATTAGCCTTCAGTTCTTTTATTTTTATTTTTATTTTTATTTTTATTTATTTCCTGTTTACCTTAATTTTCTATTTCTTCTTGTCTTTTATGTGTTTGTTCTTTCCTTCTCACATTGAGGACGATGTGTTGTTCAAATGTGGGGAGGGATTATATGTTTTGCTTTCATATGTGATTTTTCATATTGTATGATAGTTATTAGGTTACATTGTTTGAATTGTTTGAATGTGTCAATGGCTTAGATGGAGTGAAATTTATTTAATTTTTAACATGTTTATTAGGTTATGAATAATCATTAGCTCGCGAAATTAGTGAATTAAGGTTCTTTAGATAAATATACAGCTTAATTAGGACTTAGTGTAAGTTTAGCACCCTCTAGATTGTCGCATTCATTCATAATTTGAGGCATTTCAAAGTAAGTAGCTTAACTAGTATTTTCACATAAACGAGTAGCTAAAAACAACAAGGTAGGTAATTTAATTTAAAAATTCATTTATTTGTTTTGTTAAATAAATCATTATTCCACTGACCTTCGGGTTATGAATAGAGCTAGTAGCCAATTGGATAGTAACCAAGTAACTGGATCGACACACTTCACAAATGTGTGCCTCTACGTCGAAAAGCTATAATGACGTTTCATCCAATTTGATTAATAAACATGATTTAGTCAAATAACCAGATCGACATTCATTACCAATGTTTGCCTCCGTGTCAAAAGACTAACTCCATGTTCAATAAAAAATAATGAAAAAAGTGTGTTTCTTAATAACCTATCAGACTTATAATAAGCTTGACTTTTTATGAAATATACTTAGGAACAGTTATAAGTGAGAAGGACCAAATAATTATTAATGTGTGTATGCAATTGAAAAGGGTAAACAAATTAACACTTAGATTTTAATTAAGTTGTATATTTAGTTTAAAGCTGCTAGACACAGATTTTACATGCTAATGGTTTGATATAACTTGAATGATTATGTTCACGATTAAATTTATTTCATGAAGTTGAAGCCATTATCTCCTTAATGCATTGTGTGTTATATGTGTTATGTGTTCTTTGTTTTGTTTGCTTGAGGATAAGTAAATGGTTAAATGTGGGGATGTTGGTAGTTGTGATTTGCATCATGTTTTAGGGTTTAATTTGTTATGTATTAAATGTTAAATTGAGTGTTTATTGTGTATTTATGTTAGGATTGTGTTACTTTATGTGTTTGAGTATTTGTATAGGTTAGTAAGAGTCTTTGAGCTTAAATGTTATGTTTTTTAGGTACCTTATGTGTTTGTTAGTGTTTCAGGGTAAATGGCGACGAATGGAGAAGTTTCGAAGAGTTTCGGGCCAAAATCATAGCCCACGATTATGGCAACATAGGTCACGATCGTCACAGAAAGAGGCGAGCCAGTAGGACCTAGGCCACGATCATGCACTTTTGGTCACGATTGTGACAAAGAGCTCTGAAGTAGGACATGATCGTGCACATTGGGCCACAATCATGGCCTGCATTGGGCAAACACAAAACAGTTGAAAACATCAAATTTTAAGGGACTTTTTGAACTGTTTGACCTTGAATCAACCTTAGGGCTTCAAAGATATAAATAGAACATCAAAGAACAGAAGAGCAGCCTTTTTGCATCAATCAATTCTAAAGAGAGCACATTGAGAGATTTGAGGAGGAGACGACGGAAGAGAGACATAGAAAGAAGCTTGACGCGATGTACTTCCTAGAACAGGTAGTTTCCCATAGTTGCTGCCTCTACTAATCCATTCTGACAGTATTTTCCATTTTTATTTCAATTTTATTGATGTATAGAATTAGGATAGTCATTGAGAATAGGTATTTGTGAATATTGATTTTTGTCTTAACTCACCTTTGGGATTTTGATCTTTGAGATTAATGAAGTTTGATTTATTGTGTTTTCATTGAGTTATTTGCGATTCATTTTTTGTGCTTAATAATTCAGTAATAAACTGAAAGTTTAGTTAAGTGAATATCATTAAATTGAGCTAACGAGAGTTTGGTAGTTTGATAGATAAGAATTGAATCAAAACAGTAAAATCGTACAACGAGAGATTGAGCATAGGTTTCCGGTAGGGTATTAGACAAATTCAGAACTAATTTAGGTTTTGGGTTAATTGGAAATCGAGAGAATACAATTCTATAATTTAAATCAAGGATTATAAATTAAGGTTAAAGATTATAACTCAAGAGAGAGTAATCTACCCTAGGACCGTCTAGACCTAGTAATTTAGTGATTCCATAATCGATTAGATTTTCATTAAATTCATATGAAAAACCCCCTTTCTCTCAATTGGTAACTCCTACGTTGATTCGTGATTGGTTGGGCAAAATTTCTATCTTGTCTATATTTTCTGAATTCAATTCTTGATATTGATTATTTGATTGATTATTTTCTGCATTAGTTGTTTATTTTGATCTATTGTGAAATTAGTCAAGCCTTAGATTTTAGGATTAAATTACCCTCCTCGTGGGAACGATACCTTAAGTACTACACGAACGACCCTTGCGCTAGTAGGAATAACGAGGTTATAAATATTAAAATTTGTCACACGTAAATTGTCAATCAATTTCCACACAGTCAAGGTGACTATCGTAGCCTAAGATAAAGTAATGATTTTTTGTTGCTTTTTACCTACTTTTTATGAACATATGGTGACCAACCTCACATTGAGAAAGTTAACAAATTAGTAAAAGACAACTTCATAACTACAATATTAGCTCATAACTAGTAAATACAAAATACTTGGAAAGCTTTCAACTTGAAGGGCTATATATAGGAGAAATCAGAATCTTGGGTTAAAGTAAAATGAAGTAAAGACGGTTCATCTCAAAATAAATATAGGTCTAAATCTAAGAGAGAAAAGAAAATTTGATACTATAAGTGTGTATAAACTAGGGAAAATGACAGCACGTCATAATGTTAGTCAAAATAAAATAACTAGATTACTACTATAGCAGTAATGAGTCTAGGTCGATCCCACGGAGAGTGTAAGTAAAGTTGTTGAAATGAAATTAATCGGTGTTTAGGAAAAAGAGGTGAGGTTTGGATTTTGGAAATAAGAAAATAAAATGAAACTAGACTAATAAAAACAAATTAAAGAAAATATGCAAAAAATAATAAAGTGGGGAATTCAGTAAGAACCCTGTTCTTTGGTTCAATCTCGACCTACACCCTAATTAAACATATTTCATTTATTTGTTGTCCTTAAACCTCTCCTAGCAACTATTAATCATGGGTTAATAATTAACTTAAGTTTTCACTTATGTAGTGTTTAATCCAGATACAATCGTTAATTAAACTTAACCACCAAATAACCTAGGATATGATCTTTAGATTTAATTAGGCAATAGTATTACGAATTAGGAAAACCTATTCATCAAGGCAACAACCACATATGATACATCATTTAACCAAAGTTATGTTATCCCTAAAGATTACGAATCATTAGTCACTACACATGAATTTCAACATAACAATTAAAGATTATATCAAAATTCTGGTAATGGGTTTGCAAATAAACTATTCAGTGAACACATTAAAATCATTTTTTTCATAATACCCAATGGATTCATATACAAATAATCAAACTATAATGATAATATGATCATTCATATATAAAACCCAAATCCATATGCCTAGGATAACACATTCAATTCAATAAGAGAGGAAGAAACAACAAAAATATGAAAGAAAAGCTTAAACAATGTTGTCCGCGTTGATGTCACCTCCGAGCCAGCATTGGGAACTTAGCCTTCTATAGGTCTCTCCAAAGAAAATGCTTTAGCCCTACTCAAAATAACCCTAGCCAAAACCCCCTCAATTCTTTCTTCACTACGCCTCATGTTCTATTCTCTCTACGATACTGTTCTCTCCATTGTTCTATGATGTGATGAATTAATATGTGGTTTAAGTGTACTATTCATTCTTTAAAAATTCTCCTATTGAACGCAGACATTAACGCAAATGTCTGCATTAAATGAAGACATTGTCTAAGTTTAAGCACAGTTGTCTATGTTAAACGTAGACTTTTGTGGCGTTTTTTAAGTCCTCTAAACATCCAACATATTGCATCGTTTTGGATACTCATTGGTGTTGTCTATTTTACGATGCACGTCTTGTCATTTTTTGCTTGCTTCTGCTATGCGTCTTCTTCATGCTTCGCTGTAGTTTTACTTCTTGGACATTGCTATGTTGCACATCATTTTAATCCTCTTTCTGCCTACACGCTGCTGTATTGTTGTAGCTTCCCTTGTCTTTTTATTCTTCTTTTCTTCTCCTATTTTGCTGCCATTAATTCACGTAAATTGCATGTATTCCATGCACAGCTTTTCTACTTTACTATGAGCAACTTAGAAGTTTTTCATTTTTTTCTTTTTTTTTCTTTTCTTAATTTTTTGCTTCTTACTCTGTTAGGATAAGTGAATATTAATCTTTGAAAAACAACCCAACTGAAGTGCTTTCAACTCACTTTAACTTTTTTACTTACGAATTATGCCTAAAATCACACATGAATCAAAGTGAGTATTTTAAGCAAGTTCATGTTAATAATCACTAAATGTTAAGGAATAAATTCATAATAAATTAAGCACCTATCAATTTTCCTCACACTTATCTTTTGGCCATACTCGGGCAAAACATTAAAATTAAGCTCAAAGACCTAAAAACATTGACTCATTTCCATATGTTCCAAGAACACATATTATAAACAAAGATGAATGACTTTAAAAAATCATAGCAAGAAGTCAACATTCCAAGCTTTTACTCATGATCAATCAACATTCATCATATTCAAAAGCTGAGCAATCCAGTGGTAGACTCAAAAAATGTGTTTGACTAATATATATCCACAAGTACTCTCAACACCATTCATGATCATGACAATCCAAAACTTTGCATATTATTTCATTTCTCCACCACTAAAACTTACATGCAAAATCAAGAATCAAAGGACTTTTCAAGGTTGTAATGTGAGTAAAGGTAAGGTGAGATGTATTTGGGTCAAGTAACTTGAAATCCATTGAGCTAGTGAAACAAAGCAACACTCATCAAAAACTGGGTACTGTTAGCTATGAGGAATGTAACATTTATATTTCACAACCCCGTTCAGCTCTCACACACAAACCACATGAATCATTTACCAATCCAAAGGAATCACTCATATAATTGATGACAATACATTGAAGTCACAAAAGAGTTAGCCTTCCAAGCCTACATCTACCTCATATTCAACATACTCTAATAACACATTCATTACAACTTTGGGAAGTATGAATAATCTTTCAAACCACTTATGCACTTACTCCTTGATAAATTTATTTAAACAAAAATTTTCTCTTTTTTTTCCTTTTTCTTTTCTTTTCTTTTCTCTTATAAAAATTAATTTTTCTTCTTCTTTTATGTTCTCGGTTTTTTTTCACTTTCTTTCTATTTATCCTCTATATAAGTAGAATTCGAAATAATAAATTTGATGTTTTTACATATCCAATTTACAAACATTATTTTCATGAATTCGGAAATATCAAAATAAAAAAAAATCAAGATTTGTAGGTTTTTCAAACCAGAAGAGATCTTTATCTATCAATATTTCTAACTTCAAATTTTCTTAATTCCCATCTAAATAAAAAGATTCATAAACAAGTCTATTTTGATAGTATGTTTCCAATTGGACGATCCATTAATTCAATTAACAGAGGATTATAAATGGATCATTTTTTTATTTTTACTGGAGATTGGGAATAGATGGATTTTCTCTAGAACCTGTTTTACTGATAGGATATACTATGTTTTATATACTATTTATATACTATTATTCATAATTCATCTATATAGACTATTTATATAGTATTTTGTTATATACTCTTTTATTCATATATTAGATATATAAACTATAATATTTTTTTTCGAGTAGATACAATTATGGATAGATATATGGGAGTTTCAATAATAAGACATCAAATAACATAACATCCCAACATTATAACCAACCCACATATATACACACCCCCACACTTATACTTTTGTATATCCACACACTCAACAATTAACAAATGTTCCACTAGCTTTAAGGCTTAAGAAGGTCATTTAGTTAGGTTAAAGCATGTAATGTGGCTAATACACAAAGAAAAGGAAAATAAAGCTCAAGGGGCCTTATCAAAAAGGAAAATCACATAATGGTAAGCTATTTGGCTAACGTAGCTTATGAAACAAAGAATGCCTAATCATTTCAATGTTAATGCATGTGATAAAAATGTGGTCTCGAATAGAAATTCAAAGCAAAATCAGGATGTACATGTTATGAAGGTCACACAATATCAAAAGACAATGAGACTGAAATGAAGGTGTTAGTTTAATAAGGCTTAAAATCTCACCAACTTTGTCTACCATTAGTCACTAATCTTCTAAAGATAATGCATATCAACCAATCTCCATAGTAAAAATACACGCTAAAGTTGCTATGAAATTCTCTAATCAATTCACACTCTCATCATAACTATATAATCCTAGAAGAAATAGAAAACGAGAAATTGTTTGTTTGTTTGTTTTATTCTTTCTCTCATTTTAATTGAAAAATTAAAACAAGTAAAACAAACTAACAAAGAAAACACACGTATATAAAAAGAAACGAAAAAATGTAACGAAAATAAATTTAGTTCCCTTGGGTTGCCTCCCAAGAAGTGCCTTGGTTTAGGGTCATTAGCTCGACTCCATGTTTCCTCCTCATGTGACAAAATTGTGATCTTCAAGTATTACACTTAGCGCCACTTCCACACGAGGTTGTTCTGGATAGGGCCTTAGTTGATCATCATTCTCATTAAGTGTCCTCCCTATCCTTAGACTTTCAATCTCTACTGAGTCCATGCTTTCTTGAAAGATCTCGAATGTCTCTTCACCTTTTTCTTCCTCATTTAATTCCTTTAACCTATTAGGTAAAAGTAAAAAGTCATTCTCAACAACAAAATGGAACTCAGTATTTAACTTTGAGCTAAAAGATATAGCTTTTTCTATTTCGAACTCCTCCTCTACTTCTTCCACATAAGCAACTCCTTGAGTAATGCTCTCAAAATTCTCAAGCTCCTCATCACTCTATAAGGTTTCGGCATTAACGACTATTGGGTATACCTCGGGTTGATATGATTGCTCCTCTTCCATTTGTGACTCTAGGTAGTCGATCCTTATTGCTATCTCACCCATTTGGCTTAACATGTTCTGGTGTCTAATCATTATATGCCCTATTTCTTGCTGGAACTATTGCAACTGCTATTGTAGGCTTTGTTAAAATTAGAGATTATTAGCAATCACAACGTTCATCAATGCTTTCAGATATATACCTGAGTTTTGTTGGCTATCCACATCTTAGAAACTAGACCAAGATTGCCTTTCATCCTGCTAGAATTGTAGGGTATTCTGTTAAGTCTGTTGCATACTCTTTTGAAGATACTACATACCCTTTTGAAATTGAAGATGGCCAGCATTACAGGTCTTGATATAGTCATCCAAAGGCATACCTGAGTTGCGACAAGAAGCTTCTGGTCCACACGAGAATTGTTGTGTGTCCTGCAAACTATATAGAAGTAATTCTGATGGTTGTCCCATCTATATCCAAAGTTAGGTTGGTTAGTCCAACCTTGGTTATAGGATTGAGAATGAGAGTTAAAGAAAAAATTACTTTCATCCATGATTTTTTTTAATAAATCACAAACACGAAACAAAATAAAGAAAGGATCACGAAATAATTGAAAAGAAACCGATTACAAACAAATATATACAAAACACCAATTAAATCACAAATAAAAACTAAAACACCACACTCTCCAGCAACGAAGTCAAAATTGACAATGCATCCTAATGCTAGTCAAATAAAATAACTAGACTTATTACTGTCACATTAGTGAGTCTAGGTCGATCCCACAGAGAGTGTATGTAAAGTTTCTGAAATGAAAGTAACTGGTGTTTAGGTTTAACGGGGGCTTTTGGATTTTCAAAATAAGAAAATAAAATAAAAACAAACCTAATGAAAACAAATTAAAGAAAACATGCGAAAAATTATAAAAATGGGAATTTGGTTAGTACCTGGGTTTTTGGTTCAATCTCAGCCTACACCGTAATTAAACATATTTTATTGATTTGTTATTGTCTAACCTCTCCTAACAACTATCAATTGTGAGTTAATAATTAACCCAAGTTTTCCCTTAGATCGTTTTTAATTACGATATGATCGTTAATTAAACCTAACCACCTAATAACCTAGGATATGATCTCTAGATTCAATTGGGTAATAGCATTATGAATTAGAAAAACTGATTAATCAAGGAAACAACCACATATGATGCATCATTGAACCTAAGTTATGTTATCCCTGATGATTACGAATCATTAATCGCTACACATAAATTTCAACATAACAATTACAGATTATATCAAAATTCTAGCAATGAGTTTGTAAATAAGCGATTTAATGAATGCATTAAAATTATCCTTTCACAATACCCAATAGGTTCATACACAAATAACCGAACAATAATGAAAATCCGATTATTCATACAGAAAACCCAAATCTATTAGTCAATTTCTAATGAGAGAAACAAATAACACAAATAGTAAAATACACCTAACTTGGGTCGTTGACGTCAATATCACCTTCAAACTGGCGTTGGAATGTTACCCCTCCATGGCTCTCTCCCGAAAAAATGTTTTAGCCTGCATTGAATAATGTCCCACTAAAGCCCCTTCTATCGCCTCTCTACTACGCTTCCTTTCTGTTCTATTTCACGTTATTGCTCTCGGTTCTATTCTTGATGTGAAAAATTAACTCTTAGTCCATGAATAATGTCACTTATTAAAACCTCAGGCTAATGCTACGTCTGCTTTGCATTAGACACATATGCTTGCGTTTAACGCTAACTTTTCCCAATTCACTGCGCTGTCATTTTATTCTTTTAATCCACCTGTTGCAGCAGCTTTCTTCTTATGTTTCAATCGTTTTAGGCTGTTGGCTATCCACCTATTGCAGTTTTTTACTCTTGGCCATTTGTATTTTGGTTGATTTGTTCACCATTTGTAGCAGTGTTACTTCAATGTTTTAATTCCAACGTTGCATGCGAAACCATGTTATTTCTTCTTCTGCAATTGTTTTATTATTGAACCATAATATTCACGTAGTTGCATGGTTGTGAGATTCTATCTTTAATTTATCTTCTTTGTCTTTTCATTTTCCTTGTTTTCTTCTTATCTTTTAATTTTCTTCTTCCTGCTCCGTTAAGACATGTAAAAATTAATCTTCATAAAATGGCCCAAATATCGTACTTTCGACTCACTTTAACTTCTTTGCTTCCAAATTGTAACTAAAATCACATATGAGTCAAAGTGAGTATGTTAAACAATTTCATGTCAATAATTGCTAAATGTTATGGAATAATTTCATAATCAATTAAGCAACTATCAACAAATCATGAGGAATTTTCTAAGTAAAAAGCAGTAGATTAAAGACAAAAAAAATTGATGATTTATCAAGGTCTACTAATTTAGTGCAGAATGATGACTTGAATTGCAACCATGACGATATGATTTATCAATTAGTCAACTCACAAATTTGTGGATTTAGGATATAGGATGCTCCTATCACATAACACTAAACAAGGGTTAGTTTGTGGCATACACATCAGATAATTTTGGTTTTATCTAGTTGGGTGATGATAAAGCTTGCATAATTGATAGAATGTGATACGCCAAGATTAATATGTATGATATTGTGATTAGAATGTTGAGTGATGTTAGAAATGCGTTAAATTTGAGGAAGAATATGATTTCTTTAGGCACATTACACGCTAAGTTTTGAATATAAAGTTGGTAGAGACAACATTAAGGTGGTTAAGGATGTGTTGATGACATGCGCTAGATATACTCTATTTTAACATTATTTTGAGAGCATTAAGCTTGTATTTGGATTATTAATAGGATTTGTTACTTAAAATGATTCATATTTTATTCTAGGTCCTATTTCATCCTTTTAAAGGAAATGAATGAATTTAGAGAAAAGTTGAGTCAATTTGTAACAAATTTGGAAAACTTGAAGGACTTAAAACATAGCATCAACATTTTAACATATTATTAATTATGTTTAAGCATGCACTATCCTATTTTTCAAAGAGATTTTTACCCAAATTTCATGACACTAACACACCCTTATATTCATGTTATGTTTGTCCAAGTGCTTGTGACATGCCCCCATGTTTAGCCTATATTAGCCAACACTATAGTAGCACAAAATTGTATTCATCCCCATATTGGTGGTGATTTTTTTATGTAAAATTTTAAGAAAGGCAATTGAAGAAACACAAAGCCCAACATGGACCATGTTAGGTTATGCTTGGCAAAAATTAGGATTAATATGAGACTATGTTGGGCAAAAAAAATTAGGATTTCACATGTTTAAAAGAAAAGAGGATAAAAACAAAAGAGAGACTCTAAAAGGAGAGTTTTTGGGAGGTTGAAAAGGAATTATAGATGGAGAAAAGAAATTAGGAGCGGAGAAATGCAGCTAGGATTAAGAAGCAAACAAGTTGGAAACAAAACAAGAAGATCCACTAATATTCATTCAGGACTTTAAAGAAATAAGCCATAGGAACTCTGTCTTCTTTCTTATGTTCTTTATTGTTAATTGTTAATTATTGATTTTTATTATTTTACTATGAACTAATTAAGATGTAGATTTAGATCTAATGAACCCTAAAATGTATATTTGAGTCAATTCTAGTTTTCGAGATTTGTTCATATTTTTATATTACATGGAATTAAAATGATGAAAAATAGAAATTTAACATTCATATTCATGTAAGGGATTAAATTAGCAATGTATAACATTGGTCATGTCATAAATAATAGGGGTTGCTTGAATCCTAACTATTGGGATTCACAATCATTTTGAGTTATGGTGAAACCTATTAGGGGAATCTATAGATTACATTAATGAATTCTTAGAGAGTTTTGATGTGAGAGAACTTTTGGTAAAAAATAATTAAGCATAAATATTGTATATATACTAATTGTAAGTATACAATTACGTTAAGATTTTTATCAATCAAAGAAACTAGAGATAATCATTAAATCAGGATAAATTTAAGAACAAGAAAGTTATAAGGGGATTCTTATCATAATCTAGTTATTGAATTAATTTTTTATTTTATAGTCACAATCTCTATGAGATCGACACTTAACTCATGTAGACCACATTATAAGAAGAGATAGGTACAATTGCTTGTACAGTTTCTTTAGTATTGTTATAGGTATACTTGCTTGTGAAATTTATTTACCATTATTCTTCATGTTTCATTTTATTCATTCACATATAATATCAAGTTTTGAGCACTTCTATCAAGGATTATGATATTGGGAAAGCTTGAATTTGATTAGTCTAATAACCTTTTTGTTTGTTTTTAGTTTTCGTTCCTTTTTTAAAACAATCTTTCTTAATCTTGTGTTTTCTTGTTGTATTTCAGGTTTCAATTTTTTGTTTATAACCATAAGTAAACCTAAAGCCTACTAGATTTTGAGCCAAAAATTGAAAGTACTCTACTTTGAAACTTAAAGGGAAGGAACCAAAGATAAATATATGAAATTATAGCCCATGAATAAAATGACTTGGCATAAGCGGTATCATAAAATAGGGGATTATGCTAAACCTTCATTAGTTACGATTGAATCCCAAGGGTTAAAGCAAATAACTTTGAGATAAAACCTAAGATGATTTAGATGATCCAACAATTGGTACATTTTAATAGACTATTAGATGAAGATCCCAACGTATGTATTACCATTTTTTAAGAGATATGAGACATATTCAAGCTAAGTAGAATCTGAGAATATAACATCAACTTAAGGTTGTTCCATTTCATATTTAGGGTGTAACATCCCATCACCGATGGAAAGGGTAGAATAGTAATTTTAAGTGGTCCATGGGTGTTTAGAAATGCCTTTACATGTTCATGCATAATCTAGCATCCGCATACATGTGAATAGTGAAT
>JAOSBO010009054.1:0-13131 GCA_027563915.1 Erythroxylum rotundifolium
TCACTCTCAGCAGTGGAGTCAGGAAGCCTTAGTGAAGGAGATTGAAGAAATTCATACTAAGGTTGATGATCTGAATGCTTCAGTGGGTGATCTACATGAGGAAGTAGCATAGCTACGAGTTTCAATAAAAGAAGACCTCAAGTTGATCAGAATTGATATGCAACACATGCTTTCTGAAATCTAGAAGCATCTAAGATAAACTTTTTGATTAATAACAAATAGGGGGAGAAAAGAAGAAGGAAGGGGGAGAAAAGTAAAAGAAAGGAGAAAGGTAGAAGAAAGAAGAAAAGCAGAAGAAAGGAAACAAAAGCAGAAGAAAGAAGAAAAAAACAGATACAAAAGTAGAAGATAGCATATGTGTATTTTGTTTGTTGTCTTCTTATTCATTATCTGAATAATATTAGTTCATTCACTTTTATCTTTCTAAAATTATTATTATTTGTTATCATCAAAAAGGGGGAGATTGTTAAGTCAAGAGGACTTCAAGATGATTAATTTTGATGAAAATCAAATAACAATAATGTTAGAGATAAATGAACAATTATGATAAGTTTGTTAAGTGTGCAGAAGAAGTGCAGAACACAGAAGAAGTGCAAAACACAGAAGAAAGGAAAACATAGAAGAAGCACAAAACACATATTTATTGAAGAAGAGGAAAACACAGACGATACAAAGAAGAAGATACACTAGTACGTCAGACAGTTAGTTACAGAACTCAACTAAATAATGGTTATCAAGATTGAAGAAGTAGTTGGAGACTTAGGCTATAAATACTAGTCGTAGTCAAAGATTAGACAATCATATAACCTTTAAAAAAATCATTGATCTTTGAGCTTTCAAGAGTTTACTTAGAAAAGAAAAATTCTGTAGTGCGATACTGAGAGAGCTAACCTTATTCTAACAAAATCTCCCAATATCTTTCTAGTGAGAGAAAGAAAAGGCTAAGAGCCTAGAGAGGCTAAGTTAGCAGAAAGAATACTTTATGTAAGAGTCCTGAAGAGGCTCTTGAAGGGAAGAAAGGATACTTATAATTTGTCGAAGTATAGTGAAATACTCAGACAAACTCTTAGGACTAGATGTAGCCCACAGTTTGGGGTGAACCAGTATAAAAATCGCAACGTCTATCTTCTATCCTTTTACTTTAGTCTATTTTGTTGTTAAACAAGTATATAGATGTCATTTGCAATTTAACTTCGTAACAATTTTCGTATAATTTTTGTGATATTCTTTTAACAAGTTAGAGAAGTTCTTAACAAGATTTATTAAAGATTTTGTATTCATGAAAAGAATACACAATTCAACCCCCTTCTTATGTATCTAGTTTATTGTACGTAAATTCTATATTAACTTGTGATTTACTTTAAGACTGTGTTAAAAATTAATAATTACCCTCCCAATCTAAGCTATTGGTACATTCATAGAATTCACAATGCAGTCTAATACTATTGTGCAAACTTACACAAAAAAGAAAAACACAGAGTCCCTCCCTACATTTGAACAACACATTGTCCTCAATCTGAGTAGGAAACAACAAAGACATAACACATAGCCAAAATGGGGTCATGAGATTATGTAACAATCATTAGATAAAAGGAACAAACTAAGCCCAAAGAAAAAAACTAACAGTAAAAATAGAAATAACTTAACAGTAAATAAAACCAAAATAAACTAGGTTAGAGTTGGATCCTACGGGGACAGAGGTGGAGATGGTGTCGGGGGTGACAACTGAATCCCTTGAGCTTTAAAATACTGATGTATTTGTCAGATCTCTCAGCTCTGGCATTGTTGCATGAACACCACTTCCTTAAGGGTTCTGTTGGTTTTGAAAATAGCATCCAAAACCTTTATCTAGCATTGGTCATTTTCATCATCTTCAGTGGACTCTTCACTTGTTGAATCCACCCAGGCCTGCTGAGGTGTTCCGAATCTCGAACTCACTTATCCTGCCCTAGTCTGCACATGTGTCTTCTTATGAATCCCCCGCAGTGTCAAGTTAGTATAATGGATAATTTCCGCCTGAAATAGATGATGATGATCGAGAAATTCAGGTAGGTGAATTGTTAAGAAGCTCTGATCTACTACAAATTGTTCGAAAATGGAAGAGACCATATATCCCATTCTCAAATGGTTACTTCGTTTTTGCGAAGATGTAAAAAGAGCATTGAGCACATTGGTTGGTGTGCATACGAGTACATTGTGGTCCATGCACCACAAAATGAAGAGTTCCTTAGTCGAACACTTGTTGGTCTCTAATTTATCAAAGATAATGGACACATGAATTTGTCCAGTAGTAAGTGTTCATGAGACCGGATAATGTGGTTATGGGCATTTTTAGCATAAAAATGCTCGACTCTGATAAGCTTGTGCCAGTATTGGGAGGTATGAAAGTCATCTTGTTGGTCAACAATGCTGAATTTAAGGAATCCAAATATGTCACACATGTTCTTGATAGTCAGTTCATATGCTTCCCCCCATTCTAAACCATAATTCCTTAGTGTTCTTGGGGTCGTAGGTCAAAGTTGTGAAGAATTCTAAAGTAAGTTCTTCTTAAATGAGGAATAGGAACCTAATGAATTTACCCCACTGGATCCTCTCCGCTAAGTTCTCTACGTGCTCTCATGCTTCTATCTGATCTAAGGTATCAAAGTCAATTTTTAGGTACAATAATATGCCTAGAGCAAAGGGAATGAAAATGAGTACCTTTCTCCTTAGTGTAAATTTGGAATGGAGTTTCAAAGTCCATAGCTCGATTTTGTGTCCCTTGACCCTTGACCTCTTGTGCTCCATGAGGCTCTCATTGTTCCATTTGCTTAATTGGAGACATGATTGGGGTGAATGTGTAAAGTTGAGTGTTGTAAATTCTAGAGAGAGGTTAGAGTGTTTAGAAATTAAAATTCTAGGGAGATAAAGCGAAAATGAAAGTGAAGGTAAAAGTTAAGTGAGAATTGAATATATAGGTGGTAAAAAGGGTAAATTGGTAAAAAGTTTCAATTAAATTTCGCATCCTCGACCTTTTTCACTAAGTCACAGGCCATGATTGTGGCATGTGGTGCTTCAACTAAGGTTATCTTAGCCACAGGTCACAATCATGACCTTCTAGTTAATAGCCGTGTCCAGTGCTTATACTCTATCATCGAAGCCTTTCTTTTCCAATTCTTTTCCTTTTGACTTCACTTTATGTGCATTACGTAATCTCCCCCATTATTCAAATTGCCTATTCCTCTTTTCGCTTTTATTTATCTAATGGAGAAAATAAAATTATCCGCTAAATTCAACTATTTGACCAATAACTACTTTGCATGGGTTGCCTCCTATGCAGTGCTTCTGTTTATATCGGAAGCTTGACGCTCCTTTTCTGCTCACTGTCGTTGGAATGAATGCTTAGATGGTAGCCTTTCCATTACTCTCAAACTCTAAACCTTCGCTACCATGCGGCAATTTCCACGACCTTGGCATTTTCCTTACTTTACCTCCTCTTTCACGAGCGCTTCTTCTGGAAAGCATTTACAGGATCCTTGATGTCTTACCATTCTCCTTGAGGTTCAGGTTTGTTGTGATCCATAGGAGTTTGTGACATCCCATTACCTATGGGAAGGTTAGAATAGTAAATAAGAGTGTTCAGTGAGATGTAAGAGGTGAATTTTTATGTTCATGCATAAAATGATATACACATACACATGAATAGTAATATTTGTTCTGCACAGGAAATTAATTGTACATGCATTTATGAATAATTCCGGGCATAATTGGATTGAATTATGATTATTGGAAAATTGTGAATTTTAGAGAATTATGTATGTTTCTATATTGAAAATATTATTGATTAGTAGAATTGTGAGATTTATGAATTTTTGGTGAACTTTGGATTTATTTTGAAATTTATAAAGTATTATGGGAAAAAGGAAAAAGAAGAATAGAAATTAAATGAAGATTTGGATATAGCTGGATTGTAAAGATGAGAGTTAAAGGGAGTTAGTTCAAAAAAAACTAATTCAAAACTTAAATCTTAAGAAGATGATAAGTGTAAAGTTGCTTTTATTATGTGTCAGAAATTTGAGTAATTCGAGAGTTAAAAAGGGGTTGGTACTTTTCCTAAGTTCTTTCCTTGGTATCATCGTCTCCAAAGTTCTTTCCATACATAGAGTTTTCCATCAAACTCCTTATGAGAGTTAACTCTGATTCTTCATATCCCTCACCATTTCCTTTACTCTTAAAGTGTTTCTTCTGCCTTACGAAGGACCAGAAGTTGGTTAGTGTTCATAGAGGAGTACGTGATTTTGCATGAAATTAAGGCTTTGGGGATAGTTTAAGATCTTGGAGTTTTTCAACAAGAAGGTAGTGAATAAATTCTTTAGAATTGGAGATTTTGAAATAAATTTGATAAGTTACTGTCATCTGCATGAACATGGCATTTTCATATAATTATATTCTTGAATACTGTGTTAAAGTGATGAAAATTTAGGGATATGGTATTATTTGGGTTCTGATGGATTATTAGTGATCAGCAGTTGTGAGATGGTTCTTGGAGTTGAAATAGAAATAAAATGATGCAATAGATTAGTGTAGGGAGGTAGATATGGAAAGGTGATATGCTCTGTTTCTTCACTGAGCGTACATGAATACTTAGGTGTTTATATGAGATTTGATGAAGACTTAGAGATATCCAGGACCATAAAAGTATCGTCTATGTTTTATCGTTTATGGTTGACTTTCTTCATCTCTGTTGACCATGCATCGTCTGTATTCTATCGTCTATGTTTTATCATCTGTAGTTGACTTTCTTCGTCTATCTTGACCATGTATTGTTTGTATTCTATCGTCTATATTTTATCATCTATGGTTGACTTTATTCGTCCATGTTGACCACGTATGGTCTGTATTCTATCATCTATGTTTTATCATCTATAGTTGACTTTCTTCGTCTATGTTGACCACGTATCGTCTGTATTCTATCGTCTCTATTTTATCGTTTGTGGTTGACTTTCTTCGTCTACGTTGACCACATATCGTATGTATTCTATCGTCTATGTTTTATCATCTATGGTTGACTTTCTTTGTCTATTTGACCACGTATCATCTGTATTCTATCGTCTATGTTTTATTGTCTGTGGTTGACTATTTTATCATCTGTGTTTGTCATTTTCTCTACTTTCTGCTTATATGACCAAATAATATCAATTGCACTCTTTGCCTTAAAGTGAATAGTAGACTCAAAAGTCATAGTTTGAAAAAAAATTTGAAATGGCTCATTAGGTTATGAAATTTGATTCAAATGGTTTGTTGAGGTATAAACCCTACAAATAATGCTAGTTAAGGGAGTTTTGATATTTGATTATTTTTGTGATAACCTTAAGGGAAGGGTAACCTGGATTGTCATGAGCATGCATTATACATAATTCATTCCATATGTGTGCATTAAGAACACGCATAATTATGTAGATTGTGATATATGTGTATGTTAATTGTTATATAGGAATAGCTGGAACGTCAACTTCCAGATGTTGCCGGCACTTCCGGGCCTTCACTTTGGGAGCAACTTGGCAGTAACCTATATGGTTTCTCTCAATTATTGTTTGCTTAAGTTATGTTATGAATGATAAATGAATGTGTTTGACTGTGGATTCCGAACAGAAGGTCCAATGAAAATGATTGGAGATTTAGATATTGAAGTGCTACTTGTATGTGAATGTGAAGACCTATGTGTTGTATAATGTGATTGATTGGGTTACATGAATTCCGTGCATGAATGCATAATCAGATAATGGAAGTTGTGACTAGAGTAGCCAACGATCAGAGCTTAAAGCTCAACGAATGAAAATGAGCCTCGACCTCACTAGTGTTTCAGAGCCTTAGGCTCAACGTATAATGAGCCCTGTATCCTCATCGAATAAGGGACAATTATTAATGAGCCTGGTATCCAAAATGGATACGGGAAAATTCAAACACTTGGTCACAACATCGTAACAATTGGAAAACGGTCTCACGATCATTTCATAAGCATTTGGTTATATATATTTGATTGATTGAGATGCATAATTCGTCTATGCTTAAGTGGAAATGTGAAATGTGATTATATGTTATATGAAATGATGTGTTTCATGAATTGAGTGAATCATCAATGATGGTTACCTCATTGATTTCGTAAAACTCACCAAAATTGCAAGGTTGCCTTTTCAGGACCGAGAGAGGACTTAAAGGCTCTACCGCCGTGTAGTTCGTGCTTTGGCAAGAGGAGTCATGGGTCAAAGGTCGGTTAGCTGGGACTTTTAAACGGATTAGATAGATTTGTATACTTTATTCATTTATGTAGTATTATTGTATTAGGTTTTGATGATGTACATATAGAAATTTTCGAAAGATACAGTGTAGACTTTCGATTTTGTGAAATGAAATGAACAAAATGTTAGGGTTTCAAAATATTGTGATTTCCATATGATGCTTTATATTGAAAAATGATATAATGCCATGTGAAATTTAAGTAGTGATTGAAAGTAGCTCCCCCTTATCGTAGATATGTGTTGGAATGACCTCTAGGTGTCCCAGTGTGTACCCTGTGGTAAGGGGATGTTATAGAGTTAAAGGAGCTCCGTACTCTATGATAGTCACCTTGAAGGTCAGTTGCTCCTTTCCCACTTCTAGTGTTAGTTCACCCCCGTCTACATCAATGATGGCTCACACAATGGCTAAGAATGGCCATCCTAGAATAATCAGGGTATCCTCATCCTCCTTGACATCTAGAACATAGAAATCCGTGGGAAAAATGAATTTGCTCACTTTTACCAACACATCTGGTAAAATTCCTATTGGTCTATATGTAGTCCTATCAGCCATCCTGATCATAACTTAGTGGGCACTAATGCTTGTAGTCCCAATTTGAAGCTAAAAGTATAGGGCATCATATTTATACTTATGCCTAGGTCCATGAATGCCTTCTCTATGATGATCTTATTGATACTACAGGGAATGAAAAAGTCCCCTAGATCATCCTTCGTCACTATGCTAGGGGTGTCTTTCAGTAGTTGCTCCATTCCTTAATCTGTGACAGACCCTTGTAGATTTAATTTATCCTATATTAGTTCTGTCATCTCCTTAACCTTGTTGGGCTTAATTTCTTACAACTTTTCCTCTTCCTTTCTAGCTTATAGTTCCTTCTTATAAAAAATTGTTGCGGAAATATTAGTGAAGTCATTTGCATCGATTGTCTTACATTCTCACTTGGAAGGTCTCTTTCGGCCAACTAACCTTCTTCTTCCTCTTCCAGCTCTTCATCTTGGTTTTGGCTTATACGCTCCTTCAGATTCGACTTGATTTTGCTTGGAAGAGTCCCACCATTTCGAGTTGATATTGCTTTTGCAAGCTACCCTACTTAGACTTCCCAATTATGGATGGATGAAGCATGATTTTTCGTGACTTGTTCAAAAAAAATTTTGAGCCTCTTGTGTGCTTCCTCCATCCCTCTTATCTTTTCCAAAATTCTATCCAATTTTGAATCCATCAAGCTCGTCTTATCCTGTTGGGAGCTCAATTGGCCTTGGGGTTTGAATTGCCCTCTATTGTTGTTGTTCGACTAGGAGAAGTTATGGTAATTCTTCCATCTTGGGTTATAGGTGTTGTAGTAAGGATTATTACCTCCTCCACATCTGAATTGCACACCCATTTAATTGACTTGCTTCGAGTGCTCTTCTCTCATCAGGTAGCAATCCACTGTATCATGATCCATTTGGCTGCATAACTCACACTTCATTTGCATGGCTTTTACTTGACCTGAAGATCACGCCTTCATGTTACTGAGTTGTCGTGTTAAGTTATCGATCTTAGCTTGCATCTTCATCATTCGATCAACTACAACAACTCCTTTTTACACCCTAAAACTAGTAGGTTGCCTATTACGTTCACTGGCCCATAAACAGTTATTGCTGGCCATCTTGTCTATCAACTCCTCTTCTTCATCAACCGTCTTTCTCCTTAACGATCCTCCTGATGCCGCATTAATGGTACCTCTGGTAGGCAGGTTAACTCCATTATAAAATGTCTATAGTAGGAATTCCTTAGGTAGGTTATAGTGTGGGCATCTCCTCTGTAGGTCCTTGTAATGCTCCACACTTCATAAATAGATTCCGCATCTCGTTATTGGAAATTTGTAATTTCCTTTATTATTTTGGTGGTCTTTCACAAACTATTCCCACGTTGTAATGTTAGCGGGGCTCAGTGAATGATACCAAGCCTTCACTCTATCTCTAAGCGTGAAAGGAAACAACCTAATTCTTACTGCTTCTTCCGACATCTGGTGATACCAGAAAGTATCAAAGATCTCAAGAAAACTCACGATGTGAGCATTCGGGTCTTCGTTTGCCAATTTAATTGGACCTTCTGCTGAAACATGTTCAGGACGACGAGTTTAGTTTCAAAGGAGACCACTTGAATAGGCAATCTGGCCACTCCTTGGTTCACTGGATTGAACTCTAGTCTCATAAAATCCACAAGCATCCTCTGTTGCTACCTTCCATGGTTGACTTCTCGATCCATGTTTCTTTGAAATTCTTTGACCATTTGTACTTCCCTAAGTTTTTCTTCCCCTTCTCACCGAGTTTTCCTAATGGTTCATTCTAAATGTGTGATATCTAATTCTAAGGTCTTTGCTAAGTGACTCAAACCCCTCACGACCCTTATGTTCATACAAGAGCACGAATCTACGTCAAACTAATGAAAAATGAAACAAAGATTAAAACTATCATAGTGCCTTAAACTATAGAACCAAATTGCTTTCCTTGACAACTATGCCAGAAACTTTGTTCGGTCAAGGTTACATACTTTAAGTTTTGCTATTAATAACCTTGGTAATTGTCATAAGCGTACGAGTCATTCGCGTAGTACCTAAGGTGCCGATCCCAGGAGGAAGGAAACTAAACCTAAAGGCTAAGGCAGCTAAGTTTGCAACTAACCTAATTAAATTACTAATACAAAAGTTAAATCAATTGATAATCAAATTTGAGAAATTAAAATCCAACAAGAATAAACAAAATAGCAACTCAAACCCAACCCGAAATTAACTTAGAAATAACCAAGGGAGAGAAAAGGGATTTAATTCGAAATTAAATGAAACCTAACCAATTATGTGGCCACTAACTTTATGCGTCTAGACGATCCTAGGGTGAATCACTCTCTCTCGAGTTATAATTGTTAACCATAATTAATAATCCCTAATTCAAATTATGGAAATTATGATCTCTTGATTTGCAATTCGTCCAAAACCTAAATTAGTTCTAAGTTGTTTATTAACCTTTCAGGAATCTATGCTCGTTCACTCGTTACATAATTCGACAGGTATGGTCCAATTCCTTACCTATTGATTAACCTAACTATCATTAGCCGAAATAAATGATTTTTACCCGGCTCACCCTCTCAGTTTATTGCCAAATTATTAAACAAATAATTGAATCACAAGCAAGCAATAGGAAACAATATCAATTGAATTTCATCGATCTCAAAATTTAACACCCAAATATGAGTATAAAGTTGACTCAACATTTAGTGCAATAAATCTCAACAACTACTTCAATTCTATACATAAATAAAACTAAAATAAATGGAAATACTATCAATAATGGAATCTCGAAAACGGTGATGGTGGGAAACCACTTTTTCTGAGAAGTGCTTCGTGTCTAGCTTCTCTCTACATTTCTCTTTCTTTGTCTCCTTTTTCGATCTCTTGACTTCTCTCTAAGGTTTCTCTCATAAGTGGCGGAATCTCACTTTTTTCTTAAATATTTTCGCTCTCCAATGATAGCTGGTGACTGTCTTATTATAAGCTATTTATTTTTTGGTAGCCTTAGGTCAAACTCGAGGTCAAAACTAATCGAAAAATAACATAAATTTTGACTTTCTACATCAGCTTGACACAGGGCACGATCGTGGCCCTTCATGTCATGATCGTGGCCAGTGCTTTACCCTTTCTATCACGAGTGTGGCTTGGAATGCACGATCATGGCCCGATTTGACGTTCTCTATCACGATTGTGGCTTTAAGTGCATGATCATGGCCTGGCTGCTTCTTTCTCTTCGCTCTCTATCACGACTATGGCCTATATGCAAGACTATGGCCTATGTCTTTAAGCCGCAAACTCTTTAAATCTTCGTCATTCTTCCTTATTTGTCCTACAACACTAACACACACATCATGGTACCTGAAAAGTATACAATTTAAACTTAAAATTCTAACTAACCCATAAGCATACTTAATTACACAAAATATCCTAATTAAGTTCTATATGCATGCTCCACACTTACTTTAGCACTAAATGCATAAAATTTTAAACTCTAAAACATCATACAAAACATAGCTATCAAAAACACAAATGTGAGGAGCAGGTAGGAGAAAAACATAAACAATTGCTCATGGACACAATGTAGTCATTAGGTAGGGAAAAAAAACACATAATGGCAAAAGAATAAAAGGGGCAGACAGCATAGAAGGTTTTTATGTGTAAAGCATGGGTTTTAATAAAGTAGCAAGGGTTGTCTTTGGACAGAGGAACATTTAGTAGGGTGGAAGCATTTTCTTGGGAGTTCTTAGATTTAATAAAGAAAAAGGGGCAAATATCTTATCCTGAGAGATTTAGAGGGGTAGCTTCCTGACATTGGTTTAGTGGTGAATCGATGCCGACAATCTAGTTAAGCATTCCTTCCACTGATTTATTGTTTTCTTTTTCTCTTTAGAAATTGCTTATGTTATCCTATGTGTATGGATTTGGGTTCCGTGTATTAATGATCGTGCTATCGTTATAGTCTGATTATTTGTGTATGAACCCATTGGGTATTGTGAAAAGATGATTTTAATACGTTCATTGGATCATTTTATTACAAACCCATTGCTAGGATATTCAATATAATTTATAATTGTTATGTTGAAATTCATTTGTAACGATTAATGGCTCGTAATCATTAGGGTTAATATAACCATTTTAGATGGAAAATGTAGACAGATGTTTAGGGTAGTATAAGTGATCAATGGGTGCTAACCCATATCATGGAAGGCAACTTTGCACAGAGTTCCATTACTATTAATGAGTGGCTTTGTGATTTATTACAGGAACAGGCAACCCAGGTAATTTAATCTTATGGTTCTTCATTATCTATATATGGTAGGCTAAATGATGAATAGTATATGGTTGTTGCCTTGATTATTCTTTTTCCTAATTCGTATGGTTACTGACCAATTAAATCTAAAGATCATATTCTAGGTTATTCGATAATCGGTTTTAATTAATGATCATATCATAATTAAAGAATACCTAATGGAAAAATCAAGTTAATTATTATCCTATGATTAATAGTTGCTAGGAGATGTTTGAGAATGACAAATCATTGAAATATGATTAATTAAGGTGTAGGTCGAGATTGAACTGAAGAACTGGGTCCCTATCAAATTCCCAACTTTAATCATTTTTACATTTTTTCTTTAAATTGCTTTTCTTAGTTAGTTTAGTTTTATTTTATTATCTTATTTAAAAAAAGAAACTAAAACCCCTTTTAACCTAAATGCTGATTAATTTCATTTCAATAACTTTACACACAATCTCTATGGTATCGACCTAAACTCACCACTACTATAGTAATGGTTTGGTTTACTTTGATTAGCGTGATGACGCACTATCACCTAGGGGTGCCCAAATTAGTAAACTTATAAAAGGATTAATGAAGAAACCCTAAAGGGGCCTCTACTTTTTCCATTTAGGGAAAGCTTCAAGGGAGAGAAAACGAAGAGAGAGAGAAGAGGAAGAAGAGGAGAGAGGAAGTGGGTCTTCTGACACTACTGCTTCTGATCCAAGCTCTTTCTCCTTTATGTTTTTATTTCCATTCACTAAATGTATGAGATGATGATGGATTGTATGATTATAGATCTTGGATTGTTGATGATGTTCTAAGTTTTCCTTCAGAATTTTACCTTGATTCATTACTAATATAAATATTTTTGTGTTATTGTGATTGGGTATTATGAATTATATTATTTTCATATTTCGGTAATAAATGGAGAGGGTGAACTAGATAAAAGTTATTGGATTGGATTAATGGGAGTTAAGTGATCCAATAGACCACGTGATTAGTCATATTGATTATTATGCTAAGAGAGATCCTGTGTGAGACCCGATAGTTTATTAGAGAGCTTAAGATGTAATTAGAGTTCTAGGTCGTTTGTTAATTAAGAGATTGTAAATTTCATAATTCAATTAGGGTTTATGATTTAGGGTTTAATAATTATAACTCGAGAGAGATTAATCCACTCTACAATAGTCTAGAATCGACACCATTATAATGCATAATTAACTATATTAGCATTGATGATAAGGAAATCCCTATCTCATAATTTCATAACTCTTTTTGGTTAATTCCCTTTGTTACTTTTGTGTTGCTTAATTTCAATTTCTTTTGCATTGAACTTGTAAGTTAAATTCTTGATAATCACTTTCTCGTATTTACTTTTCTTTGCAATTTTTATTTTTAATTTATCAATTTTCTTAGTGAATACACTTAGGACATTCCAGTATATAATCTATAATAATGGCATGCTAACAATCACACCTTCACTTAACAATATGGCATTATATCCAACTTAAATGGCATCAACTATGTGTGTAAAAGTCACAAATCACAATATTAAAAGAAAAAACTCAACTTCGCATTTCATTCATTAAAAAAGGCTTGCACTGAGTCATCAAAAACCAATATTTACAACCGATATACACATGTTCTATGTAGCATATATTTACTACTTAAGAACAACTATAACTCCTCAATTACCATCTGATAGACCTTTAAGCCATGTCTAATCCAAAAAGTTATTCTAGAAGATTTTAGAAATCTAGGTGTCCTCTCTCGTACCTAAAAAATCACGTTACAATTTTAAATGAGTTTTGCGAACTCAATAAGCGAACCGTCATTAATGATCTAGGTCCGGGCTCAAAACACAAATATCATATTACCAACAATCACAATAAGACATAAACAATGTTATAAACATCACATAAATTCTTTTGAAACTTACATATCCCATTCAGACACATTATCATAACATATCACTTTCACATCACAACTTCAGAAAAGATTTCACAAGCATATATTTCATAATCATAAA
>JAOSBO010009081.1:0-13131 GCA_027563915.1 Erythroxylum rotundifolium
GTAATACTCTTCATCTTGTTTATGTTTTTATTATCCTTATACCATATCATGTATGGATTGGCATGATGATTTAGATTTGTTGCTTCCGCTAGAAAAATGATTTCTTAAAAGTTTTGAAATCTACTGTTTCTCAAAATATAGCATGCTTTCTTTTTACGATCCAACATGGTTTGATCCAACTCCAAATGTTGGTACAAAAGTGCGTAGCCAATATAATCTAGTTGAAATCAACAAATGAAGAAGATTTTGACATTTTGAACCTTTCGTGTTGGCAATGCAAGCGATCCAGGTGTATTATGCCCCTTTTCCCAGCTTATGACAAGATAATTCAGATTAGTTGGTTGTTCGCAAAGTTAAACCTAGAGATGTTTTTGAATCACGTGAAAATGGAGAATAGAGAATTGAAAGTGAAATGTTTCACGAAGATGCTTATGAAATCAATACGTCCGTTGTATATGAGGATTCTAATATAAAGGTAGGCCCAAAATAATGATTACTGGGCTAGTTAAAGGTAATTATAATCATTAGGGTTAATTGTTAATTAACCCTTCCCTTTCCCTTCCATAAATGTTACATTCGAAAGATATCAAAGTATCGAAGGTTCTTGCAACATTGAGAGAACAGAGAAAAGTAAGAAGGTGAGAGTGGATAAATCAAGAACATTATGGTATAATGGATTCAGGTTTGTCTTCATCTTTTATTGTTGTTCAATCCATAAAAGTTAAAATTTGGTATCAGAGCCTACATTTGTTCTATTATCTGTGTTGCTAGATTAATTTCGTATATGGCATGTTGCTTTCTGTATTGTATTGGAACGAAGAGAAACTTACTGATTTTTTTCTTATGCCTATACATTTCCAAACATGTCTTTTCGGTGTTACTTTTATGTTGTGTTTATGATTATGGATTCAGAACCGTAAGGCTTGGTTCTTGAACAGAAAAGGTTAATTAGATGTGTGAAATCGTTTTTATGAGTTTGCTGTGTGTGTTAGCGATAAATCATGTATTTATGCTTTTTGAGAAAGAAGTGAAAGGCTTGGTTCTTGAAATGAAAAGGTTGATTATTTACATGTTTGAAATTGCTTTCTTAAGTTTTATTTATGTTGGTGGTTTTAACTTAGAAGGCCATCATTTACATGGAACAAAAACCTTAGTTATGATCGTGATTTTTCTTGAACCATTTGAAAATATATTTTGTTGCCTGAACATTAGGAAGGGATGAATGTTAGGAAAGTATGCCTTGCGGTTTAAATCAAACCCATGAAAGAAGATTATTATAGAATAAAAAAAAGAAAAACGAAGAAAACCAGAACATTTGGAGGAAGATGAAGAAGGCTGCACGTGCCAGACACTGCGCAAACGTAGCAGAGAAATGCGCCTGATGCACCGTTAATTGGCAGATGTTTGGCATTGCATTAATATAGGCAAGTGCTGGCACATGCCAAATGGGCTTCCTAGGCCCAAAACTCATTTTTTATAGGCTAATTTTTGGACCTTTGGGTCATTACGGCATAAGCTTGGGTTATATTATACAATCTTCATTATTAAGTAATTAAATTATAGACTTTAACCCTAAGTAAAAAAAATTTATGATGGGACATAATGGATTATTTAATTCATAACTAATTTATTTTTATGCTTAATATAATTTTGAAAATTAGTGCCATATTATATGTTTTATTTGATACTTTGCATATTTTATATTATGCAATTTTTGGAATTAAATTGTCCTATTATAAGTTGAATGTGTTACATGACATAATGGTCATTTAAAGTAGTTTGTTAGTCATCAAAGTGACTAAACTAATTAAATTAAATTTCGTCACATACAATAATTGTCCAATTAAATGTTTGTTGCATGTAAAGTTTATTAGTCACCAAAGTTTATTAGTCATCAAAGTTTATTATTAGTTTCAATCCATTTAGGTCGACTGTAACATCCCGTTCCCTTATTAGGGTTAGAGCCCCAAAAATACTATACATGAGAATTAGCAACGAGAGATAAAAGAAATGCATTTCATACTCATGGATAAAATAACATCATATACGCGGCATTGATTATTGCGCTCATTATAATAATTTGTTCATACACTCATTTGACATTTTCCTAGTATAATTGTTTATAAATGTGATTTTTGATATGAATTGTGGTTTATATGACTTGAAATTTTATTTGGAGTATATAAATGTTGATTCTGAAATTTTGGAGAAATTTGAGAATTTTCTGAAATTTTTAGGTATTTATGAACTAGGAAAAATGCCAAGTGGCAGTATAATCGATATATGGTAATAGAAATAAAATCAATAAATAAATGTCAAATGGTAGTAGAATTATTGAAAAGTGATATTGGGATTTAATGACAATAGTCATTAAAATTTAGGAGATAGTTGGACTAGAAATTGGAGACAAATGGACAGGTTGATAAAGAGGATCCATTAGGAACCATAGGATGGTGACATGTGGCAAGTGACAAGTGCCACTTACCATGCCACACACCCATCCATGAATTTATCAATTGCAAGACAACTTTAGTTGTCTTTCATTTTAGCCAAAACACATTTTCTTCTTCTTCTCTCTGCATTTTTTCTTCATTTTTTTCATTCTTCTTCTCCACCATCTGCAACACTCTCTTCTCTTCAACCATCAATGTTAAGCTTTGTCATTTTTCTTCACCTTGCCACTCATAAAGTTGTGCCGACACTTTGTTAATGAAAACCCAAACCTTCCTCCCTAAAATGGTGATCAACGAATGTTGCTTGGGAAGTTAGGGTTTTATGGTGAATGATCAAACTATAAACAAATCAAGTAAGTAGCATTTTATTCTTTGTGGCTTGCTTGATAAACATGGTTTTGATGATAGTTTTAGAGGTGAAATGATCACGATAGTATAGTTAAATGTATTGGTAAAGTTGACGAAGAATGGGTACATTTATGCCATATTTTCGTATATATATGATGAATAATAGACTATGAAGTGTAATAGGGATGATTTTTGAGATATAAATGATCCCTAGCATGATATAGAAAAACTGTAGAAAGTTGGTGATGAATGTGTATATGTATGTGTTCTGTTTTTGGTGTTATGATCAATCATGGATTTTGAGTTAAGTATGGATAATATTGCACTAAAATGGAGTTAATAATGATGGAGAATGATAAGTCATTAAGTTAGAAATGATAGACTAAGCAAGAGAGATGAACTAAGATGGGAATGAAATTAAATATGTGCTGAAACATGCTAGATGGAGTATTTTACTGAACATGCATCTGTGATTTGGACATATCTTGATTTGTAGAAATCTAATGGGATGAGTTTTTATTTAGATTAAACTAGAGACATATGGCTACAATTTTCTTAAAGGAATAGAATTTTAATTATGTCCTTAAGAGTCTTTAAATTTTGGCTTGCAGTAGGGAATCGTGTTCTATCGAGGTATGATAATAGTCTGTCGTATTTTGATTATAACTTGCATAATACTCAACCAAAATGCATGAAATTTGTTTCATTAGAAACTTAAGACATATAGGAACATTTGATTTAAAGACAGTGATGTCTAAAACTCACTGTCTAGGTCAAAATGGTTGTACAAAACTGACTTAAAAATCTATTAAGAGAAAAATTTGAGAACTGCTTGAATACTAGGACATTGTTTTTGTCACAATCGTGGCCGAGGATGTCATGATCGTGGCCGGTGATTTTTCAGTGTAATGTGGTGTTTATGCAATGGTTTAACCTAGTAAAAATGAGGTATATAATTATGATGTCTATGGACTTAATTGGGACCTAAAAGGAACATAAGTAATGTGGGAAAAGTTGGTTAAATATATGACAAGTTTTGATGGATCTTGATGTTATACTTTAAAGAAAAGCATGTTTGATGCTAATGCATCTAAATGTGAAATTTTTAGAGTGTTAAATGAGAAAATAACATAGTGAATAAATTGTTTGATGCCTTATGAATGAGATATGTTTTGGAAAAAGGGATAGGATTACATGAATGATGGGATTTGGTTGAATGTGATAAATCAAATGATTATAGGTTGAAAGTATAATGCAATCAAATTTTCAATTTGAATTAGTGTGGAATGATGTTATGTTAGAGGAAGTGAATTATGGAGAAATTGGCGTAAAAATATGTGTTAAATACAGATAAATGAAAGAAGAAAAATATAGGGCATGATCATGGACCTTTAGTATGATCGTGACCTGACGAAAATAGCTTTTGTCATATTCGTGACCTTTACGGCACGATCGTGGCTAGATCCAAAATGTTTCTATCATGATCATGGCAGGGACACCACAATGGTGGCCAGACTTATAGAGGTAAAGCGTTGTCCTTTAATTGTTTTATGAACAAATCATTACTAGGGTGTTTCCATATGAGGTAATTAGACTCGAATAAGATCTTGAATAACCGTAGTTGATGAGAAATGAGGTAATTAAAGTGAGTAAAGTGCTTTAGATATTAAACAACGATTGAAAGCTGTTAATTGATTATGAGATGTGAATAAAGGAAATGTTGGGCCCCGAATTTTTTTATTTTATTAAGCATGATTTGAATAAATTTTGGGGTCTTGCTAGGAAAATATTTTTATTTGGAGTTTAATTATTATGTCAAGTTTATGAGGATTTATTTCATGGATTGAGGGAATTAAAGTATTAATGTTGTGAGGTGATATGAGGACAATTTTAGAAGACCACTTAAGTTTAAATAGACATCAGGTATAAATGGAAGGGAAAATTAGAAATTTCACACTCATTAAAGGTAAAAAGGGGAAGAAGTAATTGTAGTTTTGTATTTTAGGGAAGCAAAAATTGTGAGTGAAAGAAGAGAGAAAGAGAAGTGGAGAAAAGAAGAAAAACAAGCTAGGGTTTTGGAGATTCTTGAAGACCTTGAAGACTTTGATGCTAAACCAAGTAAGTATGAGCATTAACCCTTCTTGATTATTAGATGAAGCATATTTAGTGATGGTTAGAAGTGAAAATAAAGTGAATATATGTAGGAAGCTATTGATGAATGGTTTATGTAAATGCGTTAGTGTTTGGTTAATGATCAAAAGTAGATTATGAATTTGTTGTGAATGATATAAGGTTGGAATGAAGTTGGAAATGAAGTAGGAAAGATGGGTTAGTGTTAACATGGGTTATATGTGAAAGGTGGGAAGTGAAAAGATGAAAAATGTCAAAAATACGTTCTCGGAGTAGGTTTTTGGACAATTTCGCCGCAGTTAACTTCTGGGTTTAGCCATGGCGAACTCAACTTTCTAACACATCACATGCTTTGGTATTTTAGGCATAACTTTTTTTTAGTTTTCCAAATGAGATCATTTTTGAATTTGTGTAAACTAGAGACATAGAGATACAACTTGTATGATGAAATGGATTTCTAATTTAGTTTTTAAAGATTTCAATATTTGGATGGAATTTCAATATAGAATGTTGTTTTAGTATAAGAACATCCTAAAAAGTTTTAGGGCATAAATTTTAGAGTACTGAACCAAATTGAATGATTTTGGTGTCATTAGAAACTTAAGACAAGGGGAAATATTGTTCTAGAAGAAAGTGTTATCAAAATTTGTCATTTACTTGATAAAATGATCATGGAAAATTAACCCAATGGTATGGATTTATGGAGGGGTTTTGGCTCATAAAGCTTAGGAAATGCATAGGTTTAAGTACTCTAAAATCATTTTAGTGAATGTATTTTCTTAGGGTTCTCAAATTAGAATTCCTATTAAAATTGGGATTTTGTTATTGTTAAAGGAAATCAAGAAGGTGATTAAGAGAGGCAAGAGGAGCAAGAGGAAGGACATCCTTAAGCCACTTTTATAAGCAAGGATTTTAAGGTGGTTACACTTTTATAATTAAGTAATAAGCCCCTAATGTTTCTTCCAAACCAAGAAAGTTTAAAATGTTTTCAATTATGTTATAAATGTGTTATTAAGGCTTCTTGAATGCTTTGATAATGTGCCACATGTTTGTATATGAATTGTTTTATTGGTTTATGAAATGAATGAGGAAAATGATTTTGAAAGGATATTGATTTTTGAAACAATATTATGGTTATGAAATCAAGTTTTGGAAAAATGCCATTGAGGCAATATGTTTCCAAGTTGTGAAATGCATGATTATAAGGGTTTGTGGTGGTCCCCTAAGTTAAGTCAAGTGCATTTTGACAAAAGGCTTCTCCCGCCTCCCCACTAGTGGCATCCAGCTCCTTCATAGACTCCCATAAGTTCATGGCTACGTAAGACCATTAAGTGGGATTGCGATAGTAAGTTCTGTTCACGACTACACAGGACCCGTATGGGAAATGTGTAGTACGTTCTGTTTTGGATCCATCTAAACCATTTTGGATGTGCCTACGTGTTTATGATTTGTGAACAAGTTGATGAATGCATAGATCTGTTATTTGTGAATTAGATTGTATGAAGAAAATTTGAGAAATATGTGCTTATGATGTGCTTATGATTCAATGTAAATTATTTCAATGGTTTTATTTGTTACTGGTTATAAAATTATTAACCACGAGCTTTAAGCTCACCCCCTCTCAATTCCGTCCTATCTTTAATTGAAGAGCAAGAGATGGAGTAGTCAAGGGTTACGACATCACTTCAAATTTGCATACTTTTAAATTTTGAGTTAGATTTTGGGAATTTAATGATCTAGTTGCATTTCAAGTATCTTTTGTATTTTTGGATTATGAAGTAAATGATGTATTATGGCTTAAAATGCCATTAAAGCCTTGTAAAACTCTTACTTTTGATATTAATCAAATATATGTTTGGTTTTGTCTATGAATTTTTCATGTTTTTGCAAAGTATTCGATTATGGAAATGAGATTGAGATTTTGAGAAATTGTTTATGGTTAGGTTATTATCCATTTTTTTAGGGTTGAATTGATGAATGTGGCTGAAGGATTTTATGTTTGCATTTTAGTAAGATAGGTAGTTTGGGTTATGGATTCTGCCACAGGGGTATTCGTCGCAGCAAACTCTTAGGAAATTCTTCTTTTGTCGTGGTCACTTTACTGCAACAAAGTTATATTTTTCTTTGTGAAATTAAACCAAAGGGTTAGTGAGGTTTACTCATATATGTTCACCGCGGCGAATCGCTTGCTCGCACATGTTCACCGCAGCGAAGCCCACCTTTGCTTCCGAAGGATTTTTCTTTCAAATTTCCAAATTCTAAGCCATTCTCCACACTCAAGCTTCATGATCCCATGTTTGATGATGGGCTCCGAAAACTGGGTCGAACAGGAAATATGCCCGGGATTGCCAATATGAGCATACATTATGCATTACACATATAAATATGTGTATAATTGAATATTTATGCAATTGTGAAATTAATAATGTGTGTGCAATGTGTGTATTGCATAATGTTATTATATAGGATAGAACATCTGCATCTAGTCATATAAAATGTTTGCATCCAGTCATTTCCAGATCAAGGAAGTTAATGCTAATCTGGAGTGTACTGTAAGTAACCTAGATGGTCACACTTAATTATTTGTTTGCTTAATTTCTAATTTGAATAATCTACGAATGTGATTTGATTGTTGAATTCTAGACACTGAAGGTCCGAGACTTGTGATGCATGAATGCAATATTGAAGTGCTACTTGTATGTGAACTTGAAGAAATAAGTGCTGCTACATATGATCTTTGAATGCCGAACTAAGGTCTAAAAATCAACGTGAATATGATTGATTGAGAATATGAGAATGTGGAGTATTCCAATACATGAATGCATGAAAGAGCTTAAAGCTCAGACTATGATAAGAGCCTCAGGCTCGATTGCGAATGTACCCGGTATCCACTAAGGGATATGGGACATCATTTGATACAGGTCGGTATCCACTAAGGGATATAGGCTAGATAGACACTCGATCACAATGAAAATAATAAATGAAAGTGAGTCTCATATACATTGTATTTATAATTGATATGTGTATTTTGTATAAATGAAATATCTTATATGATCATTCTACAAATGATATGTGATGCTTCTTGCAAAATATAAAGATGTGAATTATATGTTACGTGTGTTGATGTGTTTAATGAATTGAGTGAACCATCAATGATGTTTACCTCATTGAGTTTGTAAAAATACCCCAAGTTTCAACATATTTCTCAGGCTCAAAGTAGACACTCGATTAAATCAACTGGAGTCTAACCACTGCATTCAGATAAAGGATAGAGTTCGGGATCAGTTGGCGTCTGCATATATTTTCTATAAATTTAGTATTAAATATTATATTCCTCAAGCTTCATTTATTACAAGAATGAATTATGTTTGTAATAGCAATTTTGATCAAATGCATTTTCATTGTTATAATGGGCCTCAAATGATTATTGAAACTCCGACAGTGTGTTCAATGTTTGATTCAATGAGAATTTGTAACATCAATTGTAATTGGAAACGTTTTAAATAAAATGGGCCATTTATGATTACTGGCTTTCTGAAAAATAGGTATGATGTTTGAAAAAAATTTGCAATGAGTTCTGTTTGGCTGCATTACCGCATTGCTTCCAAAGGGTGTGTGTCCGAATGTCCTAGAGATATACGAATACATACTCGGTGGAAGTGGGGTGCTACAATTTTGTATCAGAGCCTAGATTTAGGGTCTTACATGGGCATTTTTCAAGATATGTCTTGAAGTACATGCATTTAAGACATGTCATAGAAAGCAGTGGCAATTGATCCCCATTCTGAGTCGCATATACATGAGTCACACGCATGAGCATTCATTAAGAATTGACTTTTTTCAAGTAATAAGAACATTGATGATTTGTTAGAATGTGAGAAAATGAAAATTTTTAAATATCTAGAAATGAGAAATAGTATATGGAAAAGGTTCAGAGCAATTATCATTAAGTTTGTATCATTAAGTATGATATCAGAAGTGTGCTGTGGTTGTGTGTTTATGGATTGATATCGATGTGAATATATTGTAGTGGATTGATTGAGCAAAGCAGAGATATGGTAAAAATGATAAGAATTAAGATGTACAAGTAAGGTTGAAAGAAAACCAAATTCTTTCTGTAACCTAGAGTGGTTGAAATTGGAATTGAAATGGTTATTATATTAATGTGATGAGAGTTATGATTTAATGTAAGAATATGTCAGTGGAATTCAGAAAAGAGGTTTATGATGACTATGCTTCTATAATTCTAAATTGAGTGAGAATATACATATGGAAGATGTAATAAAGGACAATTGGAGGATGAGATGTATGATAACGAGATAAGTAACATCCCCCAAGGTTAAGTTAAAATGTTATGGTGAATGTATGTTGGATAATGTGATTATCTTGACAAATAATGTTATTAAGCACATTTGTGTCATATACTTGGATATGAAATGGAAAGTGATCCATGACTTATTGATTACTATTGAGTTTTAATCCCCATAGTCAAACTTATGAGATGAATCATAGTAATGCATGAAAGTGGTTACGATGATGAACTATTGGGGATAGATTGAGAGTGTAAATGAAGTTAATATGTTTGATGGATTCGAGGAAAAAGAAGAAGGACACGATCATGGCATAGTCCCCACGATCGTCGCTGAGACTAGTTGATTCTGTCACGATCGTGGTAGAGTCCCCATAATCGTAGCCAAGCTAAAATGGAGAAGTATTACCCAGAAACAATTGAGGTTAAGGTATCCTTAGCATAAGTTATTAATAGGTGAATTGTCAAAAATACATCTCTAGATAAGATGTAATGATCTTGATGATAAATACCCAGTTATAAGAGTAAATTGTTGTATTTATGGGTTCGTTGAGCTTTATTATAAAAGATATTCTGATCATATAAATTATGAAAAAAATAAATCTTATTAAGATATTATGAATGGTTGAAATTGATCTCCTTGAGATATTAAGAATGGCTAATAAGCAATGACAAAAATTGTTGATTGATAAGGATTACGTAAATAGTATAGATAATAGTAGTAAGAAATCTTCTTTCGGAGAAGAATTTCACCGAATTAGGTAAGTATACCAAATTGGTTTACTTCTAAGAATGATTGAATATTGAGTGAATTAGAAGAGAATATTGGAGTTCCATTTCCAATTGAGGCTCAGGCATAAGAAGTCAAATATGCTACTAAGGGTGCATCCATTCTGTTTGATGTAAAATAGCCAACTATATGACTTGAATCTTGAAATGGAAGAATTATCATGAATGAACAAACATTAGAATAAGATGATAAGAAAATAGGAAAGTCGAATGAATGGAGAAAATCATTGGAGGAAAGAAATCCATTGAGAGACTAAGAAAAAAGGGATAACATTACCTCAATTGAGGAATTAGTTAAGATTTTTGAGAACTAGTTGTGGGCAAATTGGTTTGTGGTAGTGCCTTTTTGATTGATAATTGCCCAGAGGATAGTCATGGCATTAATGAATAAAGTGTTCTAGTATTAACTGGATTGATTAGTGACTGTGATCATGAAAGATATATGGAATGTATTCGAAAAGTTGAGAAGAACAACTTGAACATTTAAGATCATGAAGGAAAAACAATTATATGCCAAGTTTAATAATAGTGAATCTCAGCTTGACTACTTAATATGTTGGGTTATATAGTATCTGAACATGGCATACTGGTTATTCCAAAGAAAGAAGAGGTAATGATAAAGTGAGAAATCTTTTGAGAAAAATGTGTCATTCAGATGGACTAATAAATGTAAAAAGAATTTTTGAGGAATTAAAAACACCGATTAATTATAATAACGATGTTAATTATTCCATATTGATTGGAGATTTTGTAAGATATAGTGATGTTTCACATTAGGAAAATATTTTGTATATTGATGCAACATAGTAAAATGATCATATATGTATTGAGACTATTAAAGTCTGTAGAGTTAAATTGTTCAGTACATGATTTAGAAGTTGTTGTAGTAATAACTGCTTTGGAAAATTAGAGACACAATATGTTAGGTGAAACATTCCGAATATATATATATAAATCATTAAATTTTGAGGAAAATGCTGAACTCAAAAGAGTTAAGTGTGAGAAAGAGACAATGAATAAAATTATTGAAAGATTACGATTATACAAATGTGTATTATCTAGTAAAGCTAGGGTTGTATCCGATTGATTGAATTAGAAAATCCAATAGCAGTGTAATGCATATTATCTAGTAAAGCTAGTATTGTATCTGATTCATTGAATTAGAAAATCTAATAGCAGTGTGGCATGAATTTGGATATAAAGGTTACCAAATCTAGTGATAAGTTGGAATTGGGACAAAAAAAATGAAGTGTCATTAGCTACATTGAAATTAAGGTCAGTTTTATATGAAAGGATTAGCAAAGCCCTAAGTGAGGATTCAGAAATTGTGTGATCATATTAAGAAATTGAAAATGAATCTAAATTTTGATTTGTATTGGAAAAAGGATACATTGTGATTGAAGTAAGGAGTATGTATATCCGATATAAAGGATTGAGAAAACAAATTTCGCGGAAATATATGTAACCGATGTTATACATCCTTGTAGTAGTATGCTAACATAGCATTTAGCGACCAAGGATGAAGAAACAAGTGATTGAAGGTGTGATTGAATGTTTGATTTGCCAATAATTTTAACTATTGGAAATATATTTCGATTTTATATTTTGGAGTCCTTAGGAATATGAAATCAATATACAATTCTGATGGAATTTGATTGTAATAATCATTGTCATTACAGTCTTAGTATGACCATACATTGCATAATTGAGAGGTTGGATTTGAAATTGTATAAGGCATAAACGACGGAATGAGTCATCCGCCTTTATATTAGGATGAATGAGGCCTAAGAATAGTTAAAGGTTAGAATTGATTCGAGATGTTATTGATAAGTGAAACAAATATGTAGTACAAATTAAGTGATTCAAGAAAGACGAACAGGTTAGGTGGATCAACACCAAAGTTATGGAATAAAAAGAGATAGATAAAGTTTTTTTGAACACCTTGGCAAGGTATGCTTAAGTTGGTTAAAAAGGGGAGCATAGCTCAAATTGTATTGGTCCATATGAAGTTATTGAGAGCATAGGACCGTTGACTAAGGTTTGTCTCACCAATAAAGATGTATCAGATCCACACTACGTTATATGATTTTTTTAAGAACTATTAATATGATATGACACAGATGTATTATCAACATAGGAAGTGAAACCTATAAGAAATATGAGATATATTGAGGCATCAGTTAAGAGAGAAGGATATCGGAATAAGCAATTGAAAGATCGAGTGATTCCATCGACTATAGTCAATTGGAAGGAATTATTAGAATGATGAAGTTAAATGGGAAATGGAGGAAACATTAACCCTACCTTTGTTTTGATGATTCAAATAAAAATTTCGAGGACGAAATTTATTAAAAAGGGGAGAATTGTAACATCTCGTTCCCTGAGCTGCAAACATACTAGACATGAGAATTAGCAATGAGAGATAAGAGAAATGCATTTCATACTCATGCATGAAACATTGATTATTGCACACATTATAATAATTTGTTCAAGCACTCATTTGACATTTTCTGAGTATAATTGTTTGTAAATTTGATTTTTGATATGACTTGAAAATTTATTTGGAGTATATAAATATTGATTTTGAAATTTTGGAAAAATGTGAGAATTTTCTGGAATTTTTAGGTAGTTAGGGACTAGGAAAAATGCCAAGTGACAGTACAATTCATAAATGGTAGTAGAAATAAATATCAAATGGTAGTAGAATTATTGAAAAGTGATATTGGGATTTAATGACAATAGTTATTAAAATTTGGGAGACAATTGCACTAGAAATTGGAGACAAATGGACAAGTTAACAAAAAGGACCCATTAGGAACCATAGGATGGTGACATGTGGCAACTGACAAGTGTCACTTGCCATGCCACACACCCATCCACGAATTTTTCAATTGCAAGACAACTTTAGTTGTCTTTCATTTTGTCCAAAGCAAGTTTTCTTCTTCTTCTCTCTAACTTTGTTCTTCATTTTCTTTATTCTTCTTCTCCACCATCTACGATACTCTCTTCTGTTCAACCATTGATGGCGTGTCTATTGCCTCTCCACGTGTTGTGCTGATTTCCCCCTTAGCTGATCTGATTTTTCTCCTTAAATTTGCTGCT
>JAOSBO010009113.1:0-13128 GCA_027563915.1 Erythroxylum rotundifolium
AACTACTCCCCTTTGAAGCCCATTGAACTCAAACCATTGCTACATCTTCAAGAGGAACCGATGCTTAGCCAAGCATTACTTCGGGAGAACTTACAACCAGAACCCTACCAAGAGCATCCATAGCAGCAGTAGCAGATAGTGAATACGGTGATAGATAAAATGGAAGGAAAATGATGGATGATGGTGAAGTGGAGGGAGGAGTCAAGAATGAGAGAACTTCTCTTCTTCTTTGTTTTTCTGTTGTCTCTTTTCTATATGGTTTCAACTACAACCTAATTTAGTAGGTTTTAAAATGAATGATGCTGGGTCGGGTCGGACAGTGAGTGATTTTTTCCAAAATTAGTCCAAGTTTTCGAAGGTTCGTTGTGGCAAACTTTTCCCGAAAGCTTTTCCGCTCTCGTTGGATCCTTCACCTCGGTGAAAGAACTAATCTTCGTCGCGGTGAACTTTTCCCGAAAGTTTAGCCTCATCTTCACGTGTTTCGCCGCGACGAACTTCCTATTGCGTTGACTTCACTTCAGCCTTCTTTCATTCCACTTGGTCTTTTGACTTCCTTTTCCTTGAGTCTCCTACAATAAAAAGATGGTAGCTTGCAGTATCAATTGTTCTCAGAAAATAAATTAGCAAAATTAACACTGATTTGTAGCAATTTTTACCTTCAAACTACATAAAATAAAGGCACACACTCAAGAATCAATTTAGGCACAAAAGTTAGAGATAGGAGTCAAAAAGTACAGTAAAAGCTATAAAAATGTCACCAATTTATGTAATAAACTTGGGCTCAATCAAAAGAAAAGAAAGAACTATTTGCCCAAATTATTATTCTTCCATTCTCAAATTGTATGTTGTTGGAAGTCCTTGTTTTAGCTTGATTTCGGGTATATTGTGTCAAACTTGTTGTTGGAAATTAGTTGCTGGATTTCAAGCACCCTATTGAATCTCTTAATCAGTTGGAGATTGGCTCCGAAGTGTGACTTGAACCAAAGGAAGACTAAGTTATAAAAGGCTAGAGAGTGTGAGAACAAAAGGGGGTAAAAGCCGAGAATTGAGTGAAACACAAGGGCAGAGTAAAAAAAATCATCCTCAAGTGAAACAGGTGAGGGAGGGGAAACCAAGATGAAGGATGAGTGGGGGAGATGAATGCTTTCTCTTTGAGAGCGATTCAACAACAATTTGGGCGCTTCAACGTTCACTTCACAAAAATGAGGGAAACTATGGAGAGGCAAGCTTAGCAAATTAAGTAACTTAGGCGAGAGGGATGTGAGGAACCTCAAGCTAGGTGCACTGCATTTTGACAACAAGTACCACCTTTTTGTCAATCACCATCACCACACTATGAGTTTCAAGAGGAGGAGTTTGATGAGGAGGAAGAGGGGTATGAGGAGTGTATGACTAGGAGAGCATGGAGAGGAGAACCACTCAACAGGTGAGATAGAGACCTCAAATCCATCAAGTTGCAAATTCCAACCTTTAAGGGTAGGAATGATGTCAAGGCATATTTGGAGTGGGAAAGGAGGTTGATTTGATCTTTGAGTGCCACAATTTCTCAAAGGAGAAGAAGGTAAAACTTGTTGCTATTGAATTTTCAAACCATGCACTAATATAGTAGGATCAACTTGTAACTTCTAGGAGGAGGAATGGAGAGAGACCCATACCACTTGGGCAGTAATGAAGGCATGCATGAGGAAGAGATTTGTCCCTTCATACCATTACTAGGAGATACATCAAAAGCTCCAAAGACTAACCCAAGGGTCTAAGTCAGTTAAGGACTACCATAGGGAGATGGAGGTTGCTATGATCCTTGCTAATATGGAAGAGGACCCCGGAGCCACCATGGCAAGTTTCTCGAGTGGATTGAATAGGGAGATAGCAAATGTGTTGGAGCTTCAGCACTATATAGAGATTAAGGATATGGTGAACATGGTCATGAAAATGGAGAGGCAATTAGCTAACCATAAAGCTTAAAATGGCTAAAGAAGGAGGAGAAGTCTAAGGACAAAGGAGTGGACTTCAAGGAGACCCCAAAGAAGTTGAGTAATGAGGCTGACCAGAAAGGTAAGTCTTCAACTCAAGCTACTTCTAGTAATTGTTTTAAATGCTTGGGTTATATTGCTTCTCAATGCCCTAATAGAAAAGTGATGTATATGAGGGATAATGAGGTTATTGATTCTGAGGATAGTGATGTTGATGATTTACTTTGTGATAATATTTGTGATGATGATGAAGAATATGTGGAGAGAGTGATCACAGGGGAAGCACTTGTAGTTAGGAGGATCCTAAATACTACAGTGAGAGATGAGATTTTTGATTTGAGGGAGAACTCATTTCATTCCAGATGTTTGGTGGGAGGTAAGGTTTTGTAATATGATCATAGATGGTGGTAGCTATACCAATGGGGCTAGTCAAACTATGGTATAGAAATTGAGCTTGACCTATAAGAAACATCCAGAGCTATATAATTTGTAGTGGTTTAATGGTAGTGCAAATGTGAAAGTGACTAGACAGGTATTAGTGCCATTTTCAGTAAGGAGGTCTGAGGATGAAGTGTTGTGTGATGTGATACCTATGGAGGCTGGACATTTGTTGCTTGGGAGGCCTTGGCAATTTGATAGGCGCGTTTCACATGAGGGGTACACTGTTGTACTTGTATTACTAGTGCCAAAAAAATAGGACTTGAAGGATCTATTTGGATTGTAGAGCTATGAATTCTATAAAGTATCACCATCCTATCCCTAGACTTGATGACATGTTGGATGAATTGAGTGGAGCTTGTTTATTTACTAAGATTGATTTGAAAAGTGGACACCATCAAATTTGCATGAAACCAAGAGATGAGTGAAAAACTGCATTTAAAACCAAACATAGACTGTATGAATGGTTAGTTATGCCTTTTGGATTAACTAATGCACTTAGAATATTCATGAGGTTAATGAATCATATTTTGCGTTAGTTTCTTGGTAAATTTATGGTTGTATATTTTGTTTACCTAATTTTGATAAAGCTTTTGAGGTGAAATGTGATGCTTTTGGGATTGGTATAGGTGTTGTGCTTTTATAGGAAAATAGGCCAGTTACATACTTTAGTGAGAAGCATAGTGTTGAACAACTCAATTATCCAACCTATGACAAGGAATTATATGCTGTTGTGAGAGCACTGGGGGTATGGAGACATTACCTTCAGCCTATGGAATTTGTCATTGGGACGGATCATAAGTCCTTAAAGCACTTAAAAGGACAAGGTAAGTTGAGTAAGAGACATGCCACTTGGGTGAAGTTTCAAGAGAATTTTCCCTATATGCTTTGATACAAGCAAGGGAAGGAGAATGTAGTAGCTGATGCATTGTCTCGGAGGTACACCTTACTTTATGCTCTTAGTTGTAAACTTTTGGGTTTTAAGCAACTTAAGGATTTGTATGCCTCAGATGTCAACTTTGCTACTATATATTCTACTTGTGAACAAGCTGCATTCCAGAAATTTTATAGACATGATGGCTATTTATTTAGGAGTAGTCAATTGTGTGTGCCTAATTGTTCTATGCATGTTTTATTTGTGCATGAGGCCCAAAGCGATGTTTGATGGGTGATTTTGGGGTTGCCAAGATTTTAGATATTTTGAACGAACATTTTTATTAGCCTGGTATGCGTAGGGATGTTGAACCTATATGTGTCAAGTGTATTGTATATAGATAAGAAAAATCCACTGTCAAACCTCATGGATTGTATACCCCTTCTCCTGCGCCTACTGAATCATGGGTTGATATTTTTATGGACTTTATTTTGGGCTTGCCTAGGATAAAAAGGGGTTTTGATAGCATCTTTATTATTGTGAATAGTTTTTGCAAGACGACGTGTTTCATTGCATATCATAACACTAATGATTCTGTGCATGTAGTTGATTTATTTTTCAAAGATATTGTTAGATTGCATGACATTCCTAGGTTTATTGTTTCTGATAGAGATGCTAAGTTTTTAAGCCATTTTTGGCATGTTTTATGGGCCAAGTTAGGTACAAAATTACTTTATTCTACTACTTGTCATCCACAGACAAATGGGTCGACCGAGGTAGTTAATAAGACCTTGGGTACCTTATTGCATGTTATAGTGGGTAAGCATTTGAAATCTTAGGGTGAGTGTTTACCATTTATTGTGTTTGCATATAACAGAAGTGTGCATTCTACCACAAGTTTTTCACCTTTTAAGCTTGTTTATAGTTTTAATCCTTTAATTGTTTTGGATTTAGTGCCTTTACCCTTACATGAGTTGTCTAGCACAAATGGCAAAAGGAAAGCTGAGATGGCCAGGGAGTTGTACGAGAAGGCGAGACAACATATTGAGTAGAGGAATAAGGCATATGCAAAGCAAGCCAACAAGGGGCACAAGAAGGTGACCTTTGAACCTGGTGATTAAGTTTTGGGTGCATCTGAGGAAGGAGAGGTCTCCTATCCAGGGGAAATCCAAGCTAGATCCTAGGGGACATGGTCCATTTTAGGTGTTGGAGTAGATCAATGACAACGCTTGCAAGATTGATCTTCCAGGTGAGTATAATGTGTCTGCTACTTTTAATGTTACTGATCTGTCTCTTTTTGATGTGGATTCAGATTCGAGGACAATTATTCTTGAAGAGGGATGGGCTAATGTGAGCACGAGTAGGGTGACACCAAATGGACCAGACGTGGATGTCAGAGGCCTAGGGAGTGAGCTTGTCATGCCAGAAGTGCCTATGACCAAAGTTAGGGCCAAGAGACTTAAGGAGGCTCTTTACACATATGTGGGCTTCTATTTGGAGAGGGTGGAGAGTTCCAAGCCTATTGGAGGAGAGTTTGGTAGGTTACAACCTAAATTAATTCACTTAACTCAAATCCTTAGACCGAGCACATTTAGGTTTTAAAGACATTAAGACTTGGGCTAATTTTAATGTTCCATCACTTAAGTTCAATGAGTGTAGAAGTCAGCCATGTGTTAATTAAATAGGACTTGGACTATTTAATTCACGTAAGCCCAAGAGCAATTCTTTCTTATTTTTATTATTTTTAGACCTTTGTTTTATTTCAGGCTTTGATATATTTTAGCCTAACCTTTTATTAATTGACCTAGGTATAAATAGGCTCACTAGGCTTAGAAACAAGAAGATTTTGGTATTATTATTATTGTAGCCATTGGTTTTGGTGAGGAACTATCCTTTTGTTTTCATTTCACCAAGAACCTGATTCCACTTATCAATTGTTTAATTGTGGTGTGTTATTTGGTTCCTTTCTCTTGGTTGATTTTGATCATTGGGATTGATTGGAACAAGTTTCCAAGAGGTGTCACAAAGATTAGCCTTGCATATCCATTAGTTTAAGGTTTCGAAAAATTCTATTAATATTAATTCCTTCATAGCATAATTCAATCCTCTAAGGAAAAACCACCAAAACTTCATCCATTTGTTCAACCTTTCCGTGGTGTGCGTTATCCTATCCTTCATAGATAATTTCCCAAGAATAGCTAACCATAATATAAACAATGTCTTTGGAATTGCTTATGAAAACTAGACCAATCGAGACAAATCGATGCCACAATGTTTTAGGATCTCTTGTTCTTAAGAAGCTCATGTATAAGTTGTTAGAAAAGGTTTTTGATTGATTAGCATCCAAATTCAAGTATGCATCTTAAAACATAAGTTAATTTACATATAAACAAAATAAATACATACTGTTCACATTATTTAACAATAGAAGCGTAATAGAAGAATACCTCAAGCCATTGCACTGATACTGTCCAACAAAGTCTCTGAAAATTTTGAATCTTCTAGCCTCTGATCTCCACAACTTGATGGTGCCTAGTGAATGTGATGTTAAACCGAGGATAGGGACCCAAAAATATATAATTCATCGCTTCATTACGTCTGCCTATCACAGAAGATGAAAATGATGATGTATAGGTGTTTACGTTATTAATGGATCGGAATCTTAGCAGTAGGAAGATTTTGTAAAAATCTTACATTCTCATATTTGGTCTATTTAACCCAGCATCAAACATAATAAGAAACTAAATATATGAATTATGGTGATAGGTCCTCTTATAGTAAGTATTATCTTTTATGTATTACATATATAAAGTTTCTTATTACTAACCCTTAAACTTAATGAATAATCGATATATTTATTCTAGGTCCAAATTAGATGATATTTCTAAAACAATCAAACATATATGTGCACAAAACCATATGAGAAAACATCAAATTAAATAAGAGTTCCATTAAAGCAACAAATGTACAATAAAAAATCATGTTATCGAACTAAGTGCCATTCGCATTAAGTGATCCTTAAACTGCTTAGGTGATATGCCTTTAGTTAAAGGATTCACAATCATCAACTCGCTACTAATGTGCTCAATGAGAACTTTTCTTTCATTAACGTGTTTTCTTATCATTAAATACTTAATGTCGATATGCTTATTTTGACTTCCACTCTTGTTATTTTCAGTCATAAAGACCGCAACTGATTTGTTGTAGTATAACCTTAATTGCTTAGAAATTGAATCGACAACTCTAAGCCTAGATATAAAACTCTTCATCTATACACTATGCAAAGCAACCTCAAAATATGATGTGAACTCAGCCTCTATAGTGGAAGTATCAATTAGGGTTTGCTTGGCACTCCTTCAAGATATAGCTCCACTAGTTAACATAAAAATATAACCAGATGTTGATTTCTTTGAATCAATGCAACTAGCAAAGTCTGAATCGAAGTATCCAACTACTTCCAAGTTCTTAGTTGGCTATACATAATAATGCAATCTTTTGTGTCTTGAAGATATCTTATAACTTTCTTTGCAGATTTCCAGTCGTTAACACCTGGGTTACTCTGATATCTACCTAACATTACAACAGCATATGCGATATCAGGTCTGGTACATACCTAAGCATACGTAAGGCTTCCAACAGTTGAAGCATATAGAATGTTCTTCATGTGTTCTCGTTCAAAATCAATTTTAGGGCATTGATTCAAATTAAATCTAACCTTTTACTATGGGTGTTACACTTGGTGCATAATCTTTCATCTGAAATTTCTCTAAAAATTTATTGATATAGGTCCCTTGAGATAAACCCAAAATGCCTCAAGATCTTTCTCTATGGATCTTAATGCCACCCAAAATGCCTCAAGATCTTTCTCTATGGATCTTGATGCCAATGACATAAGAAGCCTCACCTATATCTTTCATATCAAAATTCTTTGAGATTGTTTCACCCCATATAGTAAACCTTTATCATTAGTCGCAAGTAAAATATCATCCATGTATAACACAAGAAAATAAGTCTAACCTCCATTGACCTTCTGGTATAAACATTGGTCCATTGTATTGTCTTTAAAACTGAATGAAGTGATAATCTTATGGAATTTGAAATATCACTGTCGGGAGGCTAGTTTTAATCCATATATGGATTTATTAAGTTTAAAGACTAAATGCGCATCATCATTAGAGGAGAATCCTTCAGGTTGTTTTATGTAAAACTCTTCCTCTAGTTCACCATCGAGGAATGCCATTTTCACATCCATTTGATGTAACTTAAAATCAAAATCAGCTACTAATGTCATGATTGCATGAAAAGAATCTTTCTTAGATACAAGAGAAAATGTTTCCATATAGTCAATTCCTTCGTTCTGAATGAACCCTTTGGCAACAAGTCTTGCCTTATGTCTCTCAATGTTGACTCGTGAATCTTTCTTTTTCTTAAATATCCATTTACATCTAATGGATTTCACAACATTGTGCAACTTAACGAGATCCTAGACTTAGTTAGATGTCATAGAATCCATCTCGTCTTTCATAACATTGTACCACAGGTCCAATTCCTTAGAACTTATGGCCTGTGAAAACATTTCAAAATCATTTTCGGCTCCAATGTTGTAATCTGACTCTTGTAGATACACTATATAATCACTAGGAATTGCTGACCTTCTAACTTTAGTAGATCTCCTCAAAGTTATATCATCATCCTCTCGAAGAACCTGTTGCTCAATCTGTTGTTCTACCAGTTGGTCAACAATTTTTAGTTGTTCCTTATTTATAACTTGATCTACTAGACTAGTATTAACAACTTATGGAACTTCAGTAACTGGTTGTCCAACACCCATTTCAACTTGAGGGGTGTGAATGACAATTAATCTATCACTTGAACTAGATGGTTAAGCTTCATAATTGCATTTTTCAAAAACTATGTCTTGAAATTAACCACTCCCATTGACAAAGTCATTCTTAAGAAATTTTGCATTTCTTGATTCCATAATTCTATTGGTGTGAGATGGGTAATAGAATATATACCCCTTAGACCTTTTAACATATCCAATGAAATACCCACTAATGGTCCTTAGGTTTAGCTTTTTCTCTTGTGGGTTGTAAATTCTCACTTCAGAAGGACATCCCCAAATGCGTATATGCCTCAAACTTGGTTTTGCAACCCTTAAATAACTCAAAAGGTGTCTTTTAGGTAGCCTTGCTAGGAACTTAGTTTAATATATACACAACAATCTTTAATGCTTCAGTCCAAATGAATTGAGGAAGTTTTGTGTTACTCCTCATACTTCTCACCATGTCCATTAAGGTTTGGTTTCTTCTTTCTACCACACCATTCTAATCCAGAGAACTAGGTATAGTGCATTGCGCAACAATCCTATACTCTTAAAGAAACTTTGCAAATGGACCAAGCGTTTGTCCATTCTCAGTATATCTACCAAGTACTCTCCACCTCTATCTGACCTCATAACTTCAATTAGTTTTTCACATTGATTCTCTACTTCAGTATTAAATTTTTTTAAGGCATCCAAAGCTTTGTTGAAGTAAGTAAAGATACATATATCTTGAATAATCTTCTATAAAGGTGTTAAAGTATTTTAGACTATTTGTCCATATTTGAACAACAAATATCTGTATGTATCATTTCTAATAGGTTTGTGCTTCTCTTAGCACCCCTTTTAGACTTATTAGTTAGTTTACCCTTAATGCAATTCACATAATTCTTGAAGTCAGCAAAATCTAAAGTACTAAGTACCCCTTCATTTACTAATCTCTTAATTCTCTCAGTGGAGATGTGTCCTAATCTGCGGTGCCATAACGTAAAGGATTCTTCATTAACAACAAATCGTTTCAACTTAACAGTTACATGCATCAAATTATAGGCATTAGCATTTTGTAACTGAATGGAATAAACACCATCAGATAATGTACCATAACCGATACTTCAAATCCATTACATAAACTGAAACCATAATTTGAAAGGTTAAAGGAAAAACCAAAAGGTACAAGTCTTGATGCAAAAATCAAATTTCTAGAGAAATTTGAAACACAAAAGGTCTTTTCCAAACACAAAATAAAGCCATTACTTAAAACTAACTACAAGTGCCAATGGCTTCCACATATGAACTCATCTTGTTTCTTGAATAGATGTATTGTTCACTTCCCAACAGCTTCCTTAGGTTTTGCATACCCTGTAAGATATTTGAAATATGGATTGTAGAACCAGAATCAATTCACCACGTGTTATGATTAACATTAAGTCATTAACCATATTAGATTCATAGCAAACAAATGAAATTGGAGTACCTTTCTTTTTGAGCCAGTTCTTAAATTTAGTGCAGTCTTTCTTCATATGTCCCTTCTTCTACCTTCTTCTTGTAGAAGAAACACTTTGATGGTTTCTTTATATCAAATTGAGGAGAAATTTTTCCTTTTTCATTGTTTTTGACATCATCCTATCTCTCCTATCTTGAAACAATCAAATTAACCCTTTCTCCCTCTTCCAGCAATAACCTCTCCTCTTCTTGCACACATGTGTTCAATAGTTCATTGATCAACCACTTGTCCTTACGTGTGTTATTAAAGATTTTGAAAGGACCATATTGTTGAGGTAGAGTGCACAGAATGAAATGTACTAGGAAAGATTTTGATATGGTGACCTCTAAGGCTTTTAGTTGAGTTGCTATGTCCCTTATACGCATGATATGATCACGTATGCCCCTTATGCCAGTGAGCTTCAGGGATGACAACTGAATAATCAAGGCACTGGCAAGGGCTTTACCAGATGTGGTGAATTGCTCATAAATGTCCTTAATAGATCCTTGACTTTATTATGTTATTCGACAGAACTACAAATACCAGTAGATATTTTGGTCTTTATAAACATCACGGAGAGGCGATTAGATCTCTCCCATTTTTTATAAAGAGAAATGACATCTAGAGTACCGGTTTCAATTATACTACTTAGTGGTTCATCTTTCCTAATAGCATAGTCTATATCCATCCAGCCCAAATAAAGCAGAATGCTCTCTTTCCATACTTTATAGTTGTCACCCCTCAATTCGGGAATATCACACTTAATAGTAGAAATATTCGTAATCTGAGTAATTGCAAGTTCAAACATACATGTTTGTTTTATATAATTTGAGACCAATAATAATTTATGCTTTACCGATGTAAATCATGCTTTGAATACATGAATCTAGTGACATAAGACTTGCTTGTGGGCTAAAGTTATACTCAATTAGATCCATCCATAACTTTATGACAAAACTATTGAATTATGTTCCTTTTCTTAATTCTTGTGGGTAGATTAAGAAATATAATGTGATATTTCATCCTAATTAATCATACAAATATAACAAAACTCCTGTTGGCAGATTTTATCATATCATGTATGATTAATTACAATTAACATTTTAATGTGATCTTAAAACTAAATATATAATCCTAATTAATTTGGGATGTTGTGGCTACTCCTAATTAATTAAAATCATGTAGATCACTCGCATTACCTTAAGCTTAAATAAAGCTTAAAAATTTGCATCAATTAATAAATAATGAAAATAAATCAAATAACATGCACAAAATTATTTAATCTAATTTTGCATATATAATGATCATAAATTTATACACACAATTTTCAATAAATGACATATAATTTGTGAAAATAGTTAAACAATTATAACTAGCATGTCAAACTTAATTCCAATATTAGACACACAAATTAAAAATTAATATTCACAAAATATTAATACCAGAAATCATTTTATAATTAAAATCATAACAAAACTGTTTACGTGCTTGATTAACCCCACAATTACTACTATTAACATAATTAATGAATTAATAAATTAGTAATTTAAAAAAATGATAGAACATTGTCTTCAACCTCTAGCCAAGTTGGTGTGACCCAGCTCTAACTCGATGGCAACAGGTGTGTGACAATCACCGGAAGGCTGAGGATGGTGGTGATGGATGACAACAACGAGCCGAGGAGTATGAGATGCTAGAAAATAGACCATACGATGTTGCATGGCTGGCAAAGTCTGAAGGTTGCCATGTACGGTCATCATCGTCCCTCCTCTCTTCATCGTCCTGTCACCATTGGATGCAACATGGAGCCCTAAAACACGATTCTAATGTCCATTATGTACACAACGTCGAGAATTTTCAACAACATATGCTCAGCTCTCACGTGTTAAGTCAAGATGACTTTATGATTTTTTAATTTTGATGACAAACTAATAATAATAATGTTAGAAACAAATGAACGTTTTGACAAGTATGTAGAAGAAGCGCAAAACACAGAAGAAATACAAAAGACAAAAGAAGTACAAACACAGAAGAAGAACAAAAGTCAGAAGAAGAAAACACAGACAAAGGGCAAAAGTCAGAAGAAGAAAACACAGATGAAGCATAAAACACAGAAGAAATACAAAAGACAGAAGAAGTACAAACACAGAAGAAGAAAAAAAGTTAGAAGAAGAAAACACAAACGAAGTGCAAAACACAGAAGAAATACAAAAGTCAGAAGAAGCGTAAAAGTCAGAAGAAGAAAACACAGACAAAGCGTAAAACACAGAAGAAATACAAAAGTCAGAAGAAGAACAAAAGACAGAAGAAGCATAAAAACATAGACGAAGTGCAAAAGACAGAAGAAGCACAAAGCACAGAAGAATTGCAAGACATTGACGATACTCAGAAAAAGTTACAACAGTACATTGGACGGTTACTTAGTTGAAGTTAGTTACAGAAATAAACTAAATAGCGGTTTTCAAGAATCAAGAAACAGTTGACAAGATTCAAGAAGCGGTTATCAAAGATCAAGAAGCAGTTAGAGAATGAGACTATAAATACAAGTCTCAGTCGAAGCTTTCGGGTTAATGAGCGAATGCTAATACTAGTGAACGAATATATGATATCAGTGATTTTTGAGTGCTTACAAAAGAGAGTTTTATAGTACGATATTGAGAGAGAGCTATCTTACTGTAACAAAAGCTCACACTACCTTTCTAGTAAGAGAGAGAAAAGTCTGAGAGCCTGAAGAGGCTATAGCAGAAAGAATACTTTGTGAAAGAGACCTGAAGAGGCTCTGAGAGAAAAAAATACTTGTAGTTGTTTGAAGTATAGTGGAATACTCAAATGAACTCTAAGGACAAGACGTAGCCCACGGTTTGGGGTGAACCAGTATAAAATCGCAGCGTCTATACTCCAACCCTTTACTTCTATTTATTTCTGTTGTTAAATTGCAATTTGATTTCATAACAAGTTTCTTATAAACTTTGCAATAGTCTTTTAAACAAGTTCAAGAAGTTCTTATAATTCATATTCACGAAAAGGATACACCATTCAAACCCCCCTTCTAGTGTATCTAGTTTATTGTATACAAGTTCTTATTAACGTGTGATTCACTTCAATTGGTATCAGAGATCAGTTTCCTAGAACCACCTTTACAAAGTGAGGACAAAGATCTATGGCAGAATCACATGTCTTTATTACTGAAGGTGCCTCCGTCACAAGACCTCCTGCGTTCAATGGTGAAGACTATCATTATTAGAAGGACAGGATATGGCTCTTCATTGAATCCACATATATTGATCTTTAGGATATCATCGAGAATAGACCATACGAACCAGTTGATGATGAAGGAAATGTCATTCCTCGTAACAGATGGTGAGCCGATCACAAAGCTAGATTCCAACTAAATTTTAAGGTCAAGTTCTTTTTGAGTTGTGCATTGAGCAGAAGTGAATATGATAAAGTTCATGGATGCAAGACTGCGAAGGAGATGTGGGATACCCTATCCATCGCACATGAAGGCACAAACCAGGTGAAAGAGTCCAAAATTAGT
>JAOSBO010009183.1:0-13122 GCA_027563915.1 Erythroxylum rotundifolium
ATCAGAATATGTACGGTAGAACAGAACAAGTATTATGTGGCTGCATGTCTTGTCTTGTATTTGGAATGTATTTTGGGGCTTCATGCAGGATAACAGTCTCAATTACTAAGAGCTTATGCAAGCTGTGTCTTGTACAAGTTTATTAATTATATTTTCAGAATGTCTAGGCAGTAACCTGTTGTTACTTTAAGCAATTAAGCTATATGTTGTGAAAAACAATGTAACCACCACCAGTAGTGGGAGCAACATCTATTTCTGTCAAGCACCCTATATCATATTACAAGATGCTGAATAAAGTGTTTCTCGATACATATGGACAATGCCTATCATAAGAATATTGGTACCTGAGGTTCTGCTAAAGAATTTTTTAGAATTGGGGGAGATTAGAGCTAATGGGTTCCAAGGTGAAAATGAAAGTCCTACAATAAGAATTAGTTACATCAAAAGTTTCCATTTGTCGTAAACGTTTCACTTAAAGTTCCTATAAGTTGCCATTTTTGATCATAACATGAAAGAAGTGGAAGATATCATATCTTTTGGCACAATAAATTTATTCCAAGTAGAATAACTGAGCAGATACATGCATTAACCAATAAATAGTCCAGCACATTTCAAGCACATGATGTCACCACGTTCTTCACGTGACAAGAATTCTACTAGTTCTGACAAAGTAAAGTAGAGCATTCACGAAGAAGAAAACTTTTGGGTGGTGTCATAGGTAACCGGCAACTCACTAAGACAACACCTTCAGATGTTTCCTAAAGATAACTTCTTCCAGAGGTCGTTCAAGACTGTAAATAAAACAATCACCATAGGTCTATCAACAGCTGGAGAAAATAGATACCAAAGTTTTAAACACAAAAGTTAAAAATGAATTACCAGAAGTCATAACTGCGGCATTGATTTCAGTTACCCATCACATTTTGTTATCACCTCCAAAATATTGTTGCCAGACAGCCAAAGAGCGGAGGGCTAGAGAAGGAATACCAAGTCAATTTAACCAACTCACAAAAGCTTCCCCACAAAAGATGAAATTCATGAGAATTAGCAACTATTACCAGCTCTCATTAGGTAAAATATTGAAATATCTTGCCTCTTTCAACAACTTCTTTGCTATAGCTAAATTTCTAGAGGATATAATGAATGAATCCCTAAATACAGTATGAAAGATAACTTGATCAGATGAACTGCCAGTATGATGCGTTTCACCTAAGACACAATCAGTGTAAAACTTAGATTGCTAGTTTAGTGAAATCGTACCTAAATTGGAACACATGCATACCTGATTGACCATACATAATCATTGGAATCAACAAATTTTCAAAAACAATCGATTTACCTAATCCTTTATGGACCATTGTGACATCGCCCCGCCTTAGTTTCTATCTATGTTTTCTTAAAGATTCAAGGAAGCTTAGCACAACATATAGTATATACAATCAAATGATTTTATAAATAATAACTTCATAATAGAAAATGAGATCTAGATCATAAGGAAAGTGAGGTAGTTCAGATGATACTAGAAATCTTAAAGAAGAAGATCGGCCATAAAAGACAAACACTTATTAGTGTATGAAGAGATGATTTGTTCTGCATTGATTTTTTCTTTATTATTGAAAATTTTGGCACATTCCTCTCAACGGAATAAATATCCACTATCAGAAACTAGTCGTCACGTCAATATTCCTCGATGAATTATGTTAAGAGTTATATTCTGAAAAGTGAATTTAGAATAAAATTTATTATGTTCAATTAAATTTTCAATGATAAGTAAAAGTACTACAGTTTAGTAATTATGCATCTTCAATTTGCCTAATAAGATGAAAGTTACCTTTATTAAAATAAAAGTAAACCATTTACCCTTTATACCATATCTAAATTTTAGAATTTAAAGTAGAGTACATATGACCATGCTCTTTATGTACAGAAATATAGTATTATCTATATAGGATTATATTACTATTATTACAAAAATGTGAAAATTGCAATATGAGCAAGTGGTGCATACTAAAAAAGACTAATTTTCCCTAACAACAATAAAAGTTAAATACTTTTTCAAACTTTTCATCAAATAGTTAGCAGGCTTTCTTGAAAGAAGCATTAAAGGAGGTAACAAAAAGTCAATCCATATACAACCAACAAAGGAAGACAATAAATCACCTTCGAAATACAAACACAACCCATAATCCATATGCAGAAAAAAGAACTCACAATAAACACCTAAATGTATAAGTAAAACAGAGCACAAGAAGCGTTTGAAAATAGAAAAGAAGAACAATACGAACATAGTTAAGGATGTTTCTTCGACGATGACGACCACAACACACGAGACGAGCACAAGAGAGGGGATAATGGTTATTGGACCGTGAACATAAAGGAATGTTGATGGCTAACACGAAAATGAAGAGAGGTTCATTTTCGTGTTAATAACCTACTACAAAACAATGCCATTTCTTGTTAAGGTAAACAATGTTGTTTTTTATTTTGTTGAAAGAAATATTGTACATTTTTGTTAGTAACAAAAAAAAGCTTTGCCAAATAGGAAGACATCGCCATATTCAGTGTCACCTTTGCCTAACATAATTATATATAATATATAATTTATATGTTACAGTAAAAAAAATTTATAAAATAATTAGATAATTATTATTACAAATAGAGTATTATATAAAATACATAAGTAAGATATGGAAAACTTTATATATAATTTAATATTTAATAAATCATTATAATAGTTAGGTTTCATATGTATACATTCATAATACATTCAGTTAATTACCATATATGATAATAATAATAATAGCAGTTTAATTAGAAATAGTTTGCAATATATTAGAAAATGGTAATCAACATTAAATATTAATAAAAAATTTTAAAATGATTGAAAATGACTTTAACAACAATGTCATTTCAAAGATTACTACATGATGTTAATGTTGTTAATTATAACTCTAAAACAAATTTAGTGAACAAATTTGATTGTAATATATACTTTTAATTAATCTTTTTAGTAAAAAATGTATGAAAAAGCTTTAGTATTAGCAACAGTTTTTTAATTTGATAGGCAAATGTTGGACATTTAGCGACAAATTATGTTTTCATTGCCAAATGTAGCGGATGATAAAAAAATTTAAGCTGAGACGATGTCGTTTGTGGGACGACAAACAATGTCATCCCAGCATCTGTTTTATCAGACATGCTAAAAACCCTCCCCCTCCCCATCTGTTTATTTCGTTTGATCCTCTCTCCCTACTTGATTTTCATTCAACTTAAACCACCTTCGTCCATTCATTTTCTTGTCCTCCCTCTGCGAGTTTTTGTCCTCCATCATCTCCCTGTAGTTTCTTCTCACCTGGTAAGCACTTTGATGGATGTTTTGGGTTTTTTTTCTTTTGTCATTGTGTCCAAAAACATGTTATATTTGAGTTATGTTTTTAACTTTGTTGTTGAGTTGTTTGTGTTAATTGAGACTGATAATGGTTGAATGTTTGTGAACATGTGTTAATGTTGGAGTAGAAAGGGAAAAGAGAGAATTGTTTTTGTTATTTTCGGTTGAAATTTGGCTAGCCATAAGGTGTTCGAAGAAAGTCCTTAATGGCGGCTGTGTTTTGTCCTCAATGGTGGTCGTCTTATGTTCTCAATAGTGGTTGTGTTTTGCTTTAATAAAAATACATGGAGTTAACAAAATATGAAAAGGGTTTATATGACAATTAAATAATATTATAAGCGTAAGTAATTTTTAAGCAATTATGTTTATATTATAATTTTTAATTTTTAAGGGTAAGTAAGTTGGAAGATTAATAAGGGTATAAGCATATAATCCTTAAAGAAATAAAAATGCTTAAGCAATCATAAGTGTAAGTAATTTTGAAAGGTAAGTCCTTAAATGTGCAATATGTGTGTTCAATTGGTTGAATGAATGTTAAAATGTTTTAGGAACCTTGTTTTACTACTACCTATAAGAAGATTGTGATGGTTCACTTTGATAAAATAATGTCACTCTCAGATTTGGGTCATTTGACTTCTTACTCTCAGTTGAAGTTTTCCTCCATTGCAAACTATAGTGAGCCCATAATTGCCACAAATTCATCGAAACTTTATTAACGGTAAGATACTGGTTACATGTCTTAAAATTGTAGTTTTTTGAACAAGTGTGTTATATTAAATATGAATTTGTCTTTTTCGTAGGCTGTAATTTGTGTTTTAAAGCGTTGATAATTAACCAACCTTGTCCTTCTTTTTTCTAGTATGTAGTTGTCCATCCGTCCAGGTAAGTCATCTAACTAATGTCTACCATATGTTTTGCTTTAATAGTATGTGAATTTGTGTTCAGGTTTTATGTGAATGCAAAGGATGTGTTGGTTTTAGGTTGTGCTTTGCAATATTCTTAGAAACATAGGATGGTATATAAGCTAAAAACAAGTGATGCAGCTCTGATAAGGCTTATCGGTAAAAAAACTCCACGAGCCTAGGAGCAACAACAAAAAGTCCCTTTCTCGATTCACAGGTGTAAAGAAAGCCACATACCTTAGTGTTTCTTTGCTTTGGAACTTTATGAACAAACTTCAGTAAGAGATAATCTAATTAGTAGTAACTTTTATTATCACATAAAATTGAATGAGTATTGCACTTAATAATTCAGTTGTTAACTTTTTTATTGTATAGCTACATGGATAAAAGTTAGATGTCTCATCGGAAATGATCCACTGAATACGTAGAAGGAGATAAGAGTTTCATGCAATTTCTACAACATCAAATGGGTAATGAATGTCATATTTATTGTCCTTGCATCGATTGCTTAAATGTCGACTTTCAAAGACAAGATTTGGTATATAATCATTTACTAATCCGAGGCATAGCTAAATTACTCCATGGCTTTATCATGGTGAACGTAAGTTGGAATACGTGGATGTTTGTGAATGATGTGTCCATAATTTTGGGTCAACTGGGTGAGTTTTTAAGCAATCATGTTATAAGACACTTAAAGTTAAGGAGCTTGACAAAAATGGAAAAAGACATAACTTTGATTCTATGTAAGCTTGAACTAGTATTCCCCTATCGTTTTTTGATGTTATGGTTTATTTGGCAATTTACTTACCATACAAATCAAAACTCCATGGGTAAGCAATTATATTACAAGATACTTGAAGTTAAAGAGTTTGACAAAATGGAAAAAGACATAGCTTTGATTCTATGTAAGCTTGAACTAGTATTCCCCCCATCGTTTTTTGTTGTTATGGTTTATTTGGCAATTCACTTACCATACGAAGCAAAATTCTATAGACTAGTTCAATTTCGATGGATGTTCTCGATTAAAAGGTAATTAAATTTTAATTTTTTAAAAGTTATTTATTAATAACAATTGCTAATATTTTATATTTTGTTAAGGTTTTTATGCTCTACTGAGCATTATGTATGTAATAGAACTCGACCTGAAGGGTCCATTGCAAAGATTTATATAGCAAATGAATGCTTAAAATTTTGTTTGATGTACTTAAATGATGTGGAGACAAGATTTGGTACACCAGAATGTAACTTTGATTTTTATGAAGATGGTAGCTTGTCAATTTTCTCTCAAAAAGTAAGGTCACTTGGTATGGGTAAATATGTGGAGTTAATTAAAGATGAATTCAAAATTGTCCATTGGTATATTTTAAACAATTGTGAGAAAGTCTATATATATATGGAGTATGTATATTACTTTTGATTCAGAAAATCATATTAGAATTTTATGAATGAGTCTCATTTCCTTACCTCTATTTTCTTTTTTAAATAGAGAGCACAAAGAGCCCAGTTGAAGGAAAGGAATTATTAATGTTGAAGAAAGACATAAGCTTAAGTTTGTATCATGGTTTATAGATCGAGAAAGTTACAGATTGATTACATATTATGAACTTATGACAATTTGTGTGTCAGATTAACTTCTAATTTCATTTTGTCATACAGAAGATACGGTTACATAACCGTAACATGATAGAGGCAACAACAACATTATATTGGCATGTGGGCCATATATTTGCGGGAAAAAATATACAAGTTGTATTGTCAATGCGGCGAGATTTCACATACAAGATCGAGACAGTGAACTTAGAAGCCAAAATTGAAGTATTGTTGTTGAGCGATGTCATGACAACAAATTTATTGACTTCTACAGTGTCATCTCTGAAATAATATAGTTACACTATATCAAGAATAAGAAGATTGTTCTATTTAAGTACAAATGGTTTAATCTCATTGACATGAAAGTGAATGTGAATATTATTAGCATCAATGTTAGTAAGAAATGGTATGATAATGACCCTTTTGTCTTTGAAAGCAAGGGAAGCAAGTTTTCTACCTCAATGATGCTGTATTGTGTACCAATTGGAAGGTTGTTCAAAAGCTTCAACACCAAAATCTCTTCGATTTTTATGAAAGGAATAATGGTCAATTCGATGAAGATGAAGTATATCAAAAGATTAAATTGGAGTTCAATAATGAAGCCATTTGAATAGAAGATGCAGATATATCATGATTCCATAGGAGAGATGTTGATCCCAATATAATACAACAGGATGAAGTCCAAGCCAATCTTAACGTATAAACAGATGAAGACTATACTCATGATGAATTAAATGATAATGATGATACTTTGGCCGAATATATTAATGATGAAGATTCAAATGATAATATAACTAATAATGATGATTTTCAAAAATCTTGAGGATGATGATTGAAGGTAAATAAATTGTTTATATTCTCTGAAATGTTATGTTGATGTTTGGGTTACGTTAATCTTTATTGTTGATATTTCACTTATGTTAATGCGTACTGTTCTTTACTTATGTTTATGCGGAATGTTGGTGTTTGACTTATGTTCATGCAAATGTTATTCTTTTACTTATGTTTAACTAGATTGTTGGTATTTGCCTTATGTATATGGAATGTTGGTGTTTGAGTTAGATATTCAATATAATAGCGCTTGTAGAAACAAAGGAAAGTGGGTGGAAACTACCAAAGATGTTCCTCCCCTATAACAATCAAATCAATCTGACCCTATCGAACAACAACCACCAATTTCATCCACCAATGAAGCTAGTTAGCAACAACCTCTATCTACCTTAACTAGTGCTGAGGGATCTTCAGGTCTGTTATTCTTAACCACTTATAATTAGAGTTATGCTCAAATATATATTTACATGTTTAATGTGTTTTTTCTTATCATTATTCTTTTGTTGTCAGGTTCCAATACCGACATAAGAAAAAGAGGTAGAGGTATCACTAAAGGTTATGAGTTGCAACACATGAATGTTGCAATGAACAACAAGTTATCTATGCATATTGGCCCCTCGCAACATCGTCCTGTTGACAAGATCCAATTGACAAAGTTGTCCAGTGAGTTAGGAGTTTTTGTTAGGAATGAATTGTCTTACCTTCAACATGCCAAACAGTTAAAGGAAGACAACTTGCTACAAAATTCTTTGGACGAAGTTTCGGTAAATTTTCAAGTTATTTAATTATATGCAATTTTGTTTTACTTATTTAAAGATTTTTTTTAACTTATACATGTTGTTCACAGATGAAGCTCAATATTGTTGATATTGATAAACCTAAAGTTTCAAGCTGTATGAGTTCACTATTGAAACAAAGGGCGAAGGATTATTGTTATTGATTTCATAAATACTAAAAGTATTTTCCTTCAGATGAGGAGGCAAGGAGACATGTTCCAGAACGGGTGACTTTAGAAAATTGGAGTGAAATGTATGATTATTGTGCTTCTGCCAAGGTTACGGTTTGTCTTCTTTCTTTGTACATTTCTTTTCATTAATTTTGTTACACAATTTAATTACTACTTCTTTTCTTTATTTAGAAAAATTGTGAGAAAGTCAAGGTTAACAAAGGAAAAATGAAAACTCCTCAAAACATCGACTCCAAATCATTTGTTGTCATACGACAAGAATTTGTAAGTTCTTTGTTTAGAAGTTATTATTATATTAGTAAATATAATATAATCTATTGTGTTTCAATTATTTTAAATTCTTATAATATAGTTAAACTCAACTATATGGACAAGAGTGTGATAGCATCACACTCTATAAACTGACATACTATAAGGAAGGTGAAGGTTGGACGTCTGAAAAAGTGCAGAATAATTATGTAAGCATAAAAATTTTAATTTTAAAGTTTATTTACTTATGTAATACTAACCAATAATATTTGAATTACATCTCGATTTTGTGTTTTGAATTTTAGGATAAGATGTAGGAGTTGTTGTAGAAATCATTGTCTGACGAAAATGAGCTCAATGTGGATGACATTTGCAACAATGTCCTTTGTACAAGATCAGGGTATATCAAAGGTCTTGGATATGACTCTAAGTCAATTGGTTCGTCATCATCATGACCAGCATATGTAATGAAGTTTCAAGAGGAGAATCGGTTGCTTAGGGCTCGGTTAATATGTGATGAAGAAAAGTTAGATTGTACAAAAGAAAAGTTAGAGCGTAATGAAGAAAAATTACAACGTAATAAGCAAAAATTAGACCGCACTGAAAGAGAGTTGACCAAGCTTAAAAAGATGATTAAACAAATAGCTGGGTCAAAGTATGAAAATAGTAGTGATGATGTGGAGTCTTAGTTTGTCCATAAATTTTTTCTTAAGTTTTGTAATTAACATTTAGTTACATTTTATTTTTATAAAATCAATTAATTTTTAATTATAAAACATTTTTATTTTATTTTACTTAATTATTATTTAAACAATGTTACCAACAATAATTAAAAAATGTTTCTTAATTATAATTCAAACAATGTTAAAAACAATAACATGAATTAAAAATGTTATCAATAATTATAATTAAATGATAAATTGGTAATAGGAAAAGGTAATTAAAAATAAACATTCGTCACTAAAACTTTTTACAAATACAAAATCGTCGCCAAATCTTTTTAGCTATGTTTCACAAAACGTCTCCAAGAACCTTTAGTTATGTTTCCAAACACGTAGCTAAATATATTCTACTATGAAAATAAATCGTCGCTAAACATGATTACTTATGCTTACACTAACAAATCTAATTACCTTTAGCCACCAAAATCAAATGTCGCAATATGTCATTTGCGACAAATTGGTTTCTCCACGCCTATCCCTTTTTGTGACACACCTATGTTCGTAGCAAAATCAATTGGGCGACAATTTCGTAAAAATGTTGCAGATAATTATTTGCTATTGGGCTTTTTCAACCACTTGTTCGATGATTTTTTACCATTGCTAATTTTTTTTTGCGATAATGTGTTCTCTTTCGATGACGAAATTATGCATCGTCAAAACCTATTCCGTTGTAGTGCTTTATGATCTAACCTATATTTATTCCAAATATTAAGGATCAAAAAGAACTTTTTAGAACTTGTACATTGACAAAAGTTATGACGTAAAATCTATCTTTAACCACAATTCATATTAAAATCACTATTAATTATAGATGAAATTAACTTATTGAATAATTTATTTAAAATATATTATTAGCTTAAAATTTCTAAAATTGAGTAATATGCATCATAAAAATAATGATTGAAAATTCTTAATCACATAAGTATTTACTAGCTCAATACTCAAAGGAATGAATGTAAAATGCCTTTTTCTCGTACGAAATAAAAAACCTATTGTGATAGCTACATTATGTTGGTTTGTGACCTATAACCACTTAGATCGCTTTAATTTTAGTGACATAATTATTTAAAAACTTCTTTATGTTGTACATATTCATATGTATATGATAAAGTCCATAAGATAAATGTATATTGCAAATGAAATTATGATGAGATCATAATTATGAGATTTATATTGCATTTATGCATTTTTAAAAATTATTCTTAGTCATTGAGCTATTGAAATTGAATAATAATAAAGTATTAAAAAATAGCACACGATATGTTTCTTTTTATGAAGAAAATAGTCAATCTCATAGACTAAAGTAGGGAAATACTTAAATAACTATATGGGTGCTTGTTAGAGAATAAGTTTACTAAACTGATCCCAAGTGCAAATTTTATTTGAAGCATTACTTGCATGTCTAAAGAAATTTTCATTGTTATGATTATATAAACAATCATTTGACTTGTGATCTCTAAAGTATCACATATATGGATTATTGTATTTTGTTATTACTTATGACCTATCATTGTCAATGGTAGCTCAATTGTTAGTCATTTGATATAATATGAATTATATAAAGGTAGTTGAATGACCAATATAGGATTCAACAGCCAAAATCGATTAAGGAGAATGCTCCGTTACTCTTGATTAGTGTTGATTTGAAAAATATTTGGCCAAAGTGGAATGACACTCAATGTTTTTAAAACCAAATCGGATCGACCGGTCTGATTGGAAATAGTCTGAACCGACCATCTGTCCGGTTCAGTTCTAATTTATAACCCCCGGGATAGAAAACTAGCTAGTTTATCAAAGAACCAGCTAGAAACCGGTTAAGTTATTTTGAAATGTTTTAGAGTTCAGACTTTCACTTTCACAAAACAAAAACCATGTTCCCTCTTCTCAGATGCCTCCACCGTCTTTTCTCTTATGAGATTTCTTCCCTCTAAAATCATCTTTCTTTTTTTCATCTTCGCCAGATCTCGCCCTCATCTCCTAGGCATCTATCTCGCCGCTACTCCCCATTGTCGATCTCTTCACTGTCCTCGTCGTAGATCTCATTGCCTCCATCTTTGGTAGGTAAATTTCTTCTCTACGTTTGGTTTTACATTCGACTTCTTTCAAAGATATTGCTAATTTATTTTTCTATCAAAGGTTTTATGATTTAGGTGTTTATGGGTAGCGTGTGAAATCTATGAAATGAGTTCTAAATGCTATAATCGTCTATGTGATGACTTAATATTCTTCATCCAGATGGGCAGAAGTTTCTCACAACTTAAACCGTGCCTCTATCTCTATCTCTGTTTGAGATGCTGATTAAACGTTGCAAACAGTCACCTCAACACTATGGCTTCAACTTGAATTTGAGAGTTTGCTTTGGAGTGAAATACAGAGTTTGTTTTGGAGTCAAATAACTATTATGGACTATGTTATTTACTTATTTAAGTTTCAGATATGTTAGGACTTAAGAGATAATGTTTAACAGAATTTATTTTGGAGTAAAACTGTGTTATTTAAGTTTTTGATATGTTTAAGAGATAATGATATGTACCAAGTATGGAAGATCTCTACTTTATTCATAGTTATTGATTAATTAGTCTTCTTTAACTTTGTGATATATGTACAATTCTGAATGAAAAGTTGAAAACTACAATTACAATATTTTGGTAAAGTCATCTGTGTATCTATTTTGGCAAGTTACAATTTTGAAGTGGCACAAGTGATTGCTGGAGCAAAGCTTAAAAAGTGAGTGTATTTACCTATTTGGTATTCGGTTTATATATGTGATTTGGTTGAATTGATTTCATTCACCGTGTAAAAGAACCTAAGGAAGTTAGTGAACCACTCCTTCTAAGATTGAAAGCTTCCCCTCCATGGCTTACCCACCTCATATCATACTCATCCAATGGAGCAAGTGGGTCTTATTGTTGCCTTCTCATCAATCACTATTCCTTCTTTCTCTTTTCGTTTGATATTGTAAATGTATCTGATCTGTTGATTTGAAGATGTGTTGAACTAATTTAACTTATAAAAGTTGATCATATAAGTGTTGGCCCAAGTTGATATAAATTGGACTCAATGGCTTTGAACTTATAATTATAAAAGTTGATCATATGAGTTTTGGCCAAAGTTAATACTCGGTCTCTTCATCCTTATTTATGAATCTCCTTTGAATTTTTCATTTACTTAATTATAGTATTTTTTAATTGAATTTTTTGATTAAATGAAACATTCTTTTGTTGACTATTGCAAATATTTCTTATAATTTATTTAATTATTTTATTTTTTAATTGAATTTTTTGAGTAAATTAAAATTTCTTTTGTTGATTATTGCAAATATTTCTCATAATTTACTTAATTATTTTATTTTTTAATTGAATTCTTTTAGTAAATGAAAATTTCTTTTGTTGATTATTGAAAATATTTCTCATAATTCACTTAATTATTTTATTTTTAGTTGAATTTTTTGAGTAAATGAAAAATTCTTTTGTTGACTATTGCAAAGATTTCTCATAATTTACTTAATTATTTTATTTTCAATTGTATTTTTTGAGTAAATGAAAAGTTCTTTTATTGACTATTGCAAATATTTCTCATAATTTACTCAATTATTTTATTTTTAATAGAATTTTTTGAGTAAATGAAAATTTCTTTTGTTGACATTGTAAATATTTCTCATAATTTACTTAATTATTTTATTTTTTTAATTGAATTTGTTGAGTAAATGAAAATTTCTTTTGTTGACTATTGTAAAGATTTCTTATAAGTCTTAATTATTTTATTTTTAATTAAATTTTTGAGTTAATGAAAAAAATTGTTGGCTGTTGCAAATATTTCTCATAATTTACTTAATTATTTTATTTTTAATTGAATTTTTTTTAGTAAATAAAAAATTCTTTTGTTGACTATTGCAAATATTTCTCATTCATATGTAACCAAAGATAGATATTAATTAGGGGTCCACCTCTTTTTATATTCTATCTCTTTAATAACTTAAATAAATGTAAAAATACAAAATTATAGACTTCGAAGATTGGTTTTGTATTTTCTGAATTAGTCACATGCACGAGACAGTGATTAAAGAACAATTTTATATATTTACAATTTACCTAAGTCAATGAGATAAGGTTTATAAATTGTTAAAAAAGGGTATCCTAAAGAACAAAATTACGCTTGAGACTTGTGAGTTGTGACTGTAGATGATAATAATTATTTAAAGTAAGAGACTTTTCTCTTGACTCTTGACCATAGTATAACTAATTCTTTTTGTTACTTTTTAGGTTAAATAATAATGGAGAATATAGAATCATTAGAAAAAGATTTGGTGAATATTGCATCATCTACTCGTGGTAAGTCTGATCCAGCATAGAATTATTTTTCTTCTTCTCAAGCATCTGATGGGAATATCCAATACAACTGTATGTTTTGCGGTAGGATATATAAAAGAGGGGGGGGGGGATTTTTAGAATGAAAAAACTTCTTGCTGTTGGT
>JAOSBO010009205.1:0-13120 GCA_027563915.1 Erythroxylum rotundifolium
ATAGTGACAAAAACATTTTCTATCAAGGCCACGATCGTGCTATAAAGGTCATGATCATGATAGAAACTTTATTTTTTTAGGCCATGGTTGTAGGATAAGAGCCATGATAGTGTCTTGCATTTATCTTCCTTCAGCCACACAAATTTAACACTTATATAAACATCAACTCTAATTTAAGGTTTCTAGCATTCATACACATTAATGCAATCTCAATTAATTCTAACTCAATGACCTAATTGATTGCATTAAACTCTCAAAACTCTACTCATTTAATTTAACATTTGCTACCTGATCTCTTCATTCATGAAATCCTATTCTTTTTCCATATTTCCTCATTCATAATGCATCAAACAATCTTATCACACATTTAACCAACTTTTCCAACATCAATTTATGTTCATTTCAAACCTAAACTAAGTCCAAAAGCATCATAATTATATACTTCATCCTTAATTGGTTCAACCACTGCATAATTAAAACATTTCCATGAAAAATCACTGCCCATAATCGTGGCATCATGACAGAAACTAATCTCCCATTTATCCAGTGGTTTTCTTATTTTTCTCAAGATAGGTTTTTAAGTCAATTTGTATGACAATTGTTACTTAGAAAATGAGGTATTTATGCAATAACTTCTTCTAATACAACGTTCCTCTATGTCTTAAGTTTCTAATGACATGATATTAATGCAATTTGGTTTAGTATTATGCAAGTTATAACCAAAACACTACAGACTATTCTTATACCATGACAACACTCAGTTCTCAATTTCAAGCCAAATTTCAAGACCCTTAAGGATATAATTCAAATTCAATTCCTTTATGAAAATTGTAGCCATATGTCTCTAGATCTATAGATCAAGATATGGCCAAATTACTAATTCATGTACAGTAAAAACACTCCATATAACATACTCCAGCACACTTCATTGCCAAAATTCTATAATTTCTCTACCATTTCAAGTTGATGATTTCTGTAGTTATACTTCAAGTTCAGTTTAACATTCTCCATTCGCAATTCACAAATTCATGAGTGATCATATCCTAAAAATAAAACCTATGTTCACACTTTTCTATATCACATTTTCGGCACTTTTGTCTACTTTACTAATCTTCATTTAACTCCATTTGTTTCAAAATCCTTCATCTTGTTAATTATATCACCGAATTTGCTTCTTCCTACACCACTCACGCATGCATCCATTCATCTTCCTACACCACTCACACATGCATTCATTTACAAGCCTTAAAACATCATCAAAATGTCATTTCCACAACCCATAAAAGTTAAATCATAAGTTACTTAATTTAGAAAAATTCCAAAATGAGATTTCGTTGGATGGAGAAAAACAAGAATAAAGAGAAACAACCGAAAATAGCATATGGACTTAAGTTTTTATTTTGCAAGGTGTAACATTACTGTATTAAGAGAAAATCAAAGACATAGGAATGAACAAGCTAGATGTTTCGGTGATTGATGAACAAGGAGAGAGTTTTAGTGGTGGTTGATTTCGGTGAAGAATAAATAAGAGAGCTACAGAAATTTCCATACAAAAATGTTTAGGTGTCTGAATGATACATTGCCACATGTGACCAATGTGTATAACCTATTTGTCATCCATGTAAGGCTACCAAATGTCACACTTCCACTTATCTCTTATTTCTATAACCATTGTCATTTACCTTGCCACTTGGCATTTTTCCTTAGTCCAAAAATACTTCAAATTTTCAAAAATTTTTGAAATGTACGAAATGTCACAAAAAATGCTAAATCAATTATAATACACAACAATTCCATTTTCAAGTCAAATAATATACAATTCATATTTTAATTAAAATCACTTATACCTAGAAAATTCAATAAATACATGTACATATATTTTAATGAGTGTCAACATTATTCACATGTATGAGTATGCCATATGATCCATGAAATGTACTTCTAAATTCTCACTAAACTCTCGTATATAATATCCTAGGGTTCTAAACCTGATCATGGGATAATGGGATGTTACAATAGTGCTGATTGGATTGAGATCCATGTCATTGCTGAATCTGATCAATTTTTACAGCTTCTATGTCAAATGTCCAGTGCTAACTCCAAATTTGTAGTTAAGCTAATGTATGCCTCTAATTTTGTATTTTAGTGTGAAAAGTTTTAGTTGGATTTGCAAAATTAGCAACTGTACATTTCCTCTATTTGGGTTATGACTAGTGATTTTAATTTTTTTTTAATTTCACAAAAATTGAGGGAGATAGGCAATATTCACATCAGCATACAAAAGAACTTTCTAATTTCCTGTTAAATGTTGAATTGATTGATCTTAAAAGCACTGGTGGAATTCTCACATAGTCAAGTAACCAACAAGTTGTTCACTTGGTTCAAAAGAAACTTGATCATTCTCTCATTAAATCCTTATGACTAGTCCAGTTCCCTAACACTTTTTTCCACTTCAATGAGAACCTTATGCTTGATCATTCCTCTATATTGATCCAGAGGTTATAAGAACATAGTTTTATTGAACTAGTTCATGAATGCTGGGATACTGAGGTGGTTGGTTTCAAAGGCTATCAACTCATGATGAACCTGAGGCATTTAAATGCTGCTCTTAAAAAACTTTTAGCTAGAAGAAATAGCATTATTCAAACTCTCAAGAATAAGTTAGTACTTGCACAATAGAACTACTATAAATATCAAACATTGATTCATATAGATAAGTAGAGAGGCAATGTCTTTAAGATTATCTTAATGCTCTTATTTACCACAAATTTACTTCTCCAGAAGAATGCACTCTTGAATTGGTTACGTGATGGAGGTTCAAATACAAGGTAATTTCACTCATCAATGTTATTTTAATGTAACACAAATAAAATCTCCATACTGCATGATGTTGATGGTAAAGAATACATTAAGCAACATCGATTAATCCAGTTAGTTACAGACCACTTCTTAAACGTTATAGGTATTGATGCTATTGTTTCTTCTAGTATCAGTAATTATTGATCACACTATCATGGAAATGTTAATCACTCCATTCTCTGCAAATGACATACGCAAAATCCTAGTCAACCTTCATTGCTCAAAATCACCTGGTATGAATGGGTTTAATGCATTATTCTTCTAAAAAATATGGATTATCATTGGTGAGGTATTTAGTCAAATTGTCCTTAGCTTTTAAAATCGTCCAAGCTTCTTTAGGAAATAAGTCATATGTATGTTTTCCTTGTTCCAAAAAAGCATTAGTATCATAGCATGCTTGATTTCTAAACCATTTCCTGCTACATCACTGTTTATAAGGTTATAATGAAGCTACTAGTTAAATGCCTCAAATCAGTACTAATTAGCTTTTAATGCATAATGTGAACAAATAAAGAGAGATTGGATGCCTTTATCTTAACCTTTCTCCCCCTTTTATTATATTGGTTAGTTTTCCATTTATCAAGGTATAACAAATAGTAGAGATGCATTGCTTAATCCATGTTATGAATTCTTTAAAGAAACTAAGGGCATCCATTATGTGCAAAAAAAATTCCTAATTTATTTAATCAAATTCTTATAAGCATCAATTTTAATAACAAAACTCTTGAATGAGTATTTCTTCTTCTAATTCTTGAATAATTATTAGACAAGTTATTATCACCAATTTGCTTTCCTTGAATAAAAGTACCCTAGGATACATTGATGTTATAATTTGCCAAATGTGTCACAATAAGAAATAGCCTGAAGTATTTAAGGGAACTTGGATTGAGAATTTCAACGAAAATACTGATAAATGTTTAATTAATCTCCCAAATCATTTTTCCATTCTCAAAGAACTCCAATATCATTTTTCCATTCTCAAAGAACTCCAGTACTATGTCAATTACTTACACCTTGATATGTTTCCAATTTTCTTTTTAAAGAAGGGCATTTAACCTATTAGGACCAGATGCTTTTCTACGATTGAGTTTAAACACATCTTTCTCCACATCAATAACACTAAAAGGATTTTTCAGAGCATGTTCTTACTATAATATAATTTGATGTGTTATAAATGATTTTAGTACCTACATAAATAAACACCTATTAGTTTGTGATCCAAGTGCATTTTGGAAGTATTTATAAGCCTCTTACTTGATCTTATTCTAAGTTTGAACTAATCTTTCATTTTGTTTGTCCAATATTGATATTGTAATAGTGTTCCTCTTAAAGAGATGGTTTTATAAAAGAACTTAGTTTTCTTATCTCCTTCTCTAAGCCATCTGAGTCTTAATTTTTTCCTAAGAAAGAAATTAGAAACCTCCAGAGCTCTAATGTATTCAATCAAGGCCACTCTTTCTCATATTTTCTTAGTAAAGTCTCCTCAATTTAGTTAAAGCTCTTCTTAAATGAGAATGAGTTTTTTTTCTAACATCTATAATTCTAATTTGAGTTCTTTTTCTTTAGCTCTTTAAGATTATTTTTCACCATTTAAAGCTTTCTTATATAGATAAATAATATACAACCATGAAAATCTAAAAAAATATCTCTGATTACTACGTCTTGGAATCCTTCAACTTTTATTAGATAGCCAATGAAGTGAAAGGAAGCTTTCCCATACTAATTTTTCGTTAGGTTCTTAATGATAATTAGAGAATGATCTAAGAAAAGAGGGCTACTAATGATTATTTTGATTTCCAGAAATTCATCCAATCGATCATTATGGGCTAAAATCTTATCAAGATTTTTTCTTACATGCTAATTTCCACTTTTTTTAATTCCTCCAAGTAAAAATATTTTTTTACTTCATATCAGTTGCTTGTATGTGATTAAAACAATTCTTGAAATCTTCATTGAATTACTTTTAAAATATGTTCCCTTCAAATTTAAAGTATAGGGAAGCATTATAAAAGTCACTTAGAATAATATATAGAGATTAAATAGAATAATGGATATCTATTAGTTTTTCCTATAAGGAATTTTATTGGAATGCATAATTGGACTTATATAAAGCAGTAGGAAAAAAAAACTTAATCCTCTCTTAAAACAAGTTTATTGAGCGATGGATAATTTGATTCATAGACTAAATATTTGAGACCTTAATTCTATTTACATCATAGGCAATTATTATACATCAATTATAATGAAAATGGTGGATGGTAGTTTTAATTATATTGTACAATTAAATGAAACTTTGGACTAAGTGATTACCATATGGTTTACATATATACACAAGGATGTAAGAGTAACTTTGACCTTGTGTATAAAAGATTATTTCTCTACATAATTACATTTCATTTCCTTCTTGCTTAATGTTTTCTTGTTTTTCCCTAATAATGTTTCTTCCCTTATAAAAACCCTCAATTGAAATAAAAGACTACATGTTAGGCTTTGTACACTAATAATGTTGGAAATTAATCAATAAGTCACCCTTAAAAAGTTAACAATTTGTTTTTCAAAAATGAATTTTATTTTGTCTAATTTTTAGTAATGAAATTAGAGTTGCAAGTTTCACACGTTAACTTTTCCTTTAACAGAACAACCATTTAACATTTAAAGAAAAAGGGATATGGGATGAAAATAAATTCTATCTATTACAAAGCGTCAAATTAAGATTTTCTACCAAAACTCAATTATAGAAAAGGGTAAGAACAAAAGAGCAGTTGATTATTATTGCTAGTTTATGTCCTTGGAATCAATCTTTAATGTATGATATTATTATTTTAATTAATGAAAACATTCTTTATCTTTTTGTGTATTTTAATTATATTTGGTGTTTTAAAACTAAAGGTAAAGTGCCTAGAAAAGTTTTATGCAATTGAAGTTATGATATTTAATTTGTTATAAAGTTTCATCAAGGCGAGATATTGAAGGAATGGTAAAACTAACACTCGTCATATTTTTCTCAAGAAGAAAGTAATTGATCTCATGAAATTAAATTATGGAAATACTTAAAAATATATAGGTGCTTATGAGAGAATAAGTTCACAAAACTGACCCAATTATAAGGATCATAAATATAATATTATTTTTGTTAATTTTGATTTCTTTATTGTGATGGTTGTATAATTAATTATTAGATTTGAGATTAGCAAAGTATCTAATGTGGGAACTACTATGTTTTGAGGCTACTTATGACCTATTCTATCTAGGATAGCTTAGTGAGTAGTACTTAAATACAATATGAGTTATATAAATGTAGTTGAGTAAGTCAAAAAAAATCATCACCTTAAAAAAATTATGGAGAATGTTTCATTATTTTTTATCAATTGTAACCTAAGGAATTTTTTAGCAATCATAAATTGAGGTTTGAAAAGGTTTTTCCACTACAAGAAATTGTATTTTTAGTGAAAGAAAAAGTTGTCACTAAATGCAGTAATATTATCCTATTTTTGAAGTCATCACCTCCCATCACAAATACCTCCATCACTATTGAAATAATGACTAATTTATGAAAATGACCACAATTATGAAACACTTTTGTGAAAAAAGTACTGACACGAAAAACTATAGAATGTGTGACAGCACTATATGGTCACAGTAACTTTACATATTTTTGACATGTTTGTTGACACAAATGATAAGTAGTGACGAGTAAAGTTGTAATAGTCTTCATTTTATTATGATAAAAGTATTGAAACTAAAAATTACTGAATGTGTGACAATTTATGTTCAATTTACGAATTAAGTACCTAAAATAAAAAAAACCCTCAAATAAACAAACAAAATACAATAAATATATGATTAGAACTATAGTCTAGTTAGCATTTGTTAGTAATTCAATATTAACTTAGTTTTAAAGGCATTTTGGCCTACTAGGAAATTGTATGATGATTTCTAGATTTAATAATGAGGGCTATTATTTTGTTTAAATAGTAAGAGTAACCAAATATTTATTAAATTCCTTATTTTATTTGGCTTTATGTTGTAAAAATATTTATTAAATTCCTTATTTTATTTGATTTTATGGTGTAAACTAGTGCATAAATTAAGAATTATTCTTAAACAAGAAAATCTATATGTTTTGATACTAAAATTCCACTAAATCCTAGTCTGGATCCAATAGATGAAGTTTTGTAGAGATATTAGTACTATGTTAATGATGTTGAGTAAGCAATGTGTATAATGTTGGCTAAATATCTCTTAAGCTTTACAAATATAATGAGAATATAGATGTTCCTACTATAATTTTACATCTCAAAGAGTTACTTTTAATGTACTACATCAATGCAAGATAACGTAAAGATCTTTAATAGAGTTACATTAATTAAAGCTATATTTAAAAAATTAGGCCAATTAGGTTTTGCTATGGACTACGATTTAAGTATTGATTTGGCATTTCAGTCTCTTACTTTGAACTTTAAACAGTTCATTATAAACTTCCATAAAAACCAAATGGATGTGCCATACCTGAGCTGCTAAATATGCTCAAAACTATAAAGGGATTCCTTAAAAAGGAACTAAGTTTTTTTCTTATTATATTTTCTTCAAAAAGAAAGAAAAAGATCTTTAAGCAAAATGAGAACAAGAAATAGAAGGCTTTTGCTAAAGTAGTGAAGTCAAATGGTGGTGCCAAAAAGAAGAAGAATGATAATGACACATGTTTTCATTATAGAGTCAATAGATAATAAAAGAGAACTACAAAGCTTATCTTAAAGAATGCCAAAGATACATGTTTTCACTATGAATATGATGGACACTGGAAGACAAACTGCAAAGCTTAAACTTTTAGCTTGATAGATACAAAGCTTAAGAAAGCTCCATATTCAAGTATGTTTATACTTGAGATCAATCTTTCCACTTTTGTTCCTCACTGTTGGTTATTAGATATTGGATGTGGTTTTCATATTTGTAATAACATGTAAATAAGAACAGGGGTTAGAATATTAAGGAAAGATGAAGTGGACCTGTAAGTTGGCAATGGAACAAGAGTTCTTAAATTAGTTGTAGGAACTTGTAGTTTAGCGTTTCCTTCTACTCTTGTAATATAACTTTATAATTGTTATTAAGTCTATCTCTCTCAAGTCATTTAGTCTTTAAGCTTATTATGTTTATCAATTGAATTCTACTTAACAATATCAAAGATTATTCTAATGATAGAAATTCGATACTAAAATTATTTTTTAAAAAAGAAGTTAAAAGATAAGTGAAAGAATGCTTAGATTTTATGAAATTCAAGTGCTTTACTATTGACCTCTTATTGCTTTTTGTTCCTCTTTACCTAAAAATATACAAGTAAAGGTTAATGAAACATTTTGCTACATCTTAGAATTTTAGACCTTTAGTCTACAATAAAGAGTTTAGAATGATGAGAATTAAATACTTAGCTCAAAGTGACGGGCATTAAATATTATTGATAAACTTGTTAGCATGAAAGGATGGGTCAACAAACTCCAAATGAATGGGTTATTTCTATAGATATCAATAATTCCTCTTCGCTTCCTCCTTACACATCATAGGATTGGAATATATATTATTTTTATTTCACTTATACATGTATTAAAGGTATCTAATAATTCCACTATAGAGAAGTTAAAAATTGTAGTATATTTAATTATATCTTAGCTAAACCTTTATCTTTTAGTTTAATTTCACTGATGATTTAGTTATTGATCTAATTCTAATTATTATTCATCATCTTATCATATCATTAATGTACGTCTCTTATCATTTTTTTATTTGAGGGAAACTAATATAATGCTGGTTATCAATTTTGGTGATTTGTATATCTATTAATAGTGGATGTGTTTGATTGTTATAAATAACCAGGTATATAGCTATATTTACTTTACTGTGAAGTGGTATTTGTTGTATTAGGCAATAGTATCTTTTAAATAATGCGAAGCCATGTCCTTTAGGTTTAGAGATTGAAAAATACATAAATATATAAAACTCATTTTTAGCTTGAGACCCAAAAGATGATGCATAAATATTGAAGTTTTCATGCTTAGAATTAGATGATATATGCTTAATTAATGATTTAGGCATATGCTCATCATATAAATGCTTGTGCCTCACAAAAGATTTTTTGGCATTGGATGGTGCACTTTTATAAATGAATCCAATTTCACGCTTATTATTAAAGATCTTTTTAGTTCTAAGGATTCAAATTTTCACTCCCTAAAGTGAACTTAGATAATGAATGCTTCAAAACGTTGATCTCCTTTTCAAATATCTTATTCTCATGCAAAAATCATGTTTCCTTATCATTAGTAACAGCCACACTCTTAGATTTTATTATGTCATACATATTACATTTCAATTTCTCGTTCTCAATCATGCTTATATCTAAGCGTTTCGGACCTATTGAAAGATAATTTCTTCCTTTTGAAACTCATTATGTATAGGTATTGAACAAATTTTTCATAGTAAAAATCATCATAATCATCACAATCTTTATCATTAAGAGAGTTTAAACTATATGCCTCATATTATTTTTCATAAAACAAATTTAATCCACTTACTTTCTCTAATATCTTAAAAAGACCTACAAAACAAGGACTTAACTTCCCTCTAACTCCAAAAAAAATGAATCCCTCCTTTAGGAAATACCTTCAGAAAAATATGGTCACCACTTGTAATTTTAAAGGTCATCTCATCTTATTCGCATAGATATTTTATCTACCTTAGGGAATATCCACCCTCCTCTATATCAACTTAACTTTTTTCAAAGAATCTTGAGTTTTCTCAAGCCCCAATAATCTCATATCACCCACTTCATTCTAATAAATAAGTGACCTATACTTTTTCATATATAATGCCTAAAAAGATGTCATATAATTGTTGACTTCATACTTTCTATTTTAAACAAATACTCATTTCATACCCGTCTAAAATATAGTAAACAAGATCTCGATATATCCTCTAAAAATTGCATACACCTCTCTAATTCCCCATCAGTTTAGAGATGAAAAGTTGTTTTAAAACTCAAATTAGTTTTTAAAGCATTGTGCACTCTCCCCTATAATTTAGATATAAACCTAGTATCTCAATCTCATATAACAAAAAATGGAATGCAATTCTCATTATATCATATATGTGTAATCTCATCAACCTGTCTAGCTAATAAACCACCTAAATAGGTAAGAAATAATTTAAATTGGAAAATTTTTCCACAATGACCTAAGACTATTCATTGTGCTCAAAAAATTCTAAAATAAAATTCATAATGACATGTTTCCACTTTTACTCTGGAATGAGTAGATATTGGAACTCCCCTATTGTCCTCTAGTTCTTTGTCTTGACTTATTAATAGATCAAGCACTATGCCACAAATCTTGTTATCACCCTCTTTATGTTATTCCATAGAAAATTTTCTATTTAGATCCTTAATCATTGATAGATGCATAATTGACAATAATTTTTACGCCCATTTTTGATGTATTTTGCTTAATATTTTATACTTTTATTATATATTTGGTAATTAATGTGCTTCAATTGCATTTACAGGTGATAATTTCCTTCATGGTCTTAAAAGAGAGAAATTTAGATGGAAACATAACATAAAATAAAGAATTGACAAATCTAAAGGAATACACAGCCATGCTTTGTAACCATGCACTTTCTTATGGCCATGCACTTTTGAGATAACTAACGAACTCCAATTATGCACAGACTTATGCATGACTATGCACAAGATCGTGCATCGACCAAAAACCTAGAATTTCATATAAAGGTATCATTTCGTAGGTAACTAAAAGGAGGAGACATGGGGGAGGTGATTCTAGGTATAGAACTTGTCCTCTAGTTGCAATTTTGGTTGAAAGATTTGGAAAACACGAAGAAATCATCGAAAGATCAATCTAAATACAATGCCAAGTCTTTACATTGTAAGAACATTTGATAGAAGACAATCACCGAGATTTAGAGTTATGAACCCTTTGTTTTCGAACTGTATTTTTGTTTATGCTTGTTTGATTTTGTATTCGATCATTTATAACTAAACATCTAGTTAGTATTTTGGTTAGATGAACATTACATTAATACTTTGATATGATTTTCATTAATGCAAATGGTTGTTTGATATATTGTGATATGATTAAACATTTTATTTACGTTATAATAACTCGAGAATATTATATCATAATCTAATTTTATACATAGAGATTAAGAAATCCTAGTGTGAATAGATCCACAGTAATTAGAAGGAGTTAATTGCAACCTTAGAGATAAGATGACAAAAATTTTCATATTCAAACCTAATATAATGACTCAAAAATCAATAGCACAATCCCATAATATTTAACTAGATTAATTTAGTTAGAGACCTTAAGATTAGTTGTTAATAAACTCAAGGTCAGTTATTAGCATACTATAGGAGTCACCACGGTCCAATACATCAACAAAAGAATTGTATGATAAAAGAACAATCTGTTAAGGGTTTAAAGGGATTTGAACCTAGATACTAATTTCTGATAACGATAGCTTTCTAAGTGAATTTCACTATCTTTGCATTCATTATCATTTCCCATTTCTGTAATTTTTTAGTTTTAATTTCTTTGCATTAAAAATCTAAAATCAATCCTTAGGTTAGATAATAGGGGAAGGCTAAGTATTAATATTCATCGTCTTTGTAGGATCGACTCATACTTGTCAGTACTAGCTACATTTACATCATGCTCTTGTAGTTTATTACAATATTGAGTAACACAAAATAGGTCAATCAAGTTTTTGGCACTGTTGTCAGGGACTTTGATATTAAGGAACCCTAAATGTTATTACTCTAGCCATTTTCATTTTTGTTTTATTTTTATTTTTATTTTCTTTTATTTTAATTTTTTGCATTATTTTTTATTTTAGTTATTTCATTGTATTGTATCTTATTGTATTTTTGGCTTATTAATTTAATTATCTTGTGAATTTCTTTACTTGATCTTATGTTTATGGTTTATTGTAGGAATTATGATTCATTATCATAACTGGAGCTTACAATGGAATCATATAGTGAAAGAGAATTTTATGGGAGCTAGAGTGTGCCTTTGCCATCTATGATATCATCAGAGGGAGGAGTTCACACATGTTTTCGAAAGCTTAATTAATATTCAGGCCATGTAGGGACATTAGTATTAGTACAATCATGAATGTCGAGCACTAACACATAGATGGGATCAATATAGCATATATAATCAACCTCATGGTGCAATATATGAGAATAGCTACAATTCATAGTGGAGTAACTATTATACTTATGGATGCAACGATTATACTCTAACACGATATTTACTGCATCAAGCATCTCTATGTAACGAGCCAACTCTAGAAGATAAATTAATGGAAGCACTTGCTAAAATGAAAGCTGACTGATGCACATTTGGGAGTAAAGAAAAGACAAGGGTCAGCTTCATGAATTCAGGGACAATTCAAAAGAGCTTAAGTGTGACCTTGCACACATCATAGTCCTGCTTAAGTGTATAGAATTGTTGGACCTCGTTTCCGAAGTCCAACTCTTCATTGGAAATATTATATTATAATATTGCGAAATATTTCAAATAGAGAACACTTTAAACATTATCGGTTCATCTTCTTGCTTTGATACCACAAAATGTAAGACCCTATTTCGGAATATCATTAAACTCTCAAATCTTTACTTCATCATCCATACGTGACTCATAATTCATTTACATCAAAAGATAAGAGTTCTTTATAAAGCTGAAGTGACATATCAAACCATAATACACCAATGTCTCAACATCCCGAAGTACATAAGATATTTGAATTAACAATACTTGAAATACAAATAAAGCCTAATGATTACAAAATCTAGACTATAATACAAAATATGCATAATCGAAGTTAGGTCTTGACCTTCTTTCACTCCATCTCTTGCTCATCACCTGGAGGTGGGGACAGGAAAGGGTGAGCTTAAAACCTCGTAGGTAACAATTCATAATAAATAACAATTGAAAGCATTTTAAAAAGTTCATTGACATTGAACCTTTTCATAATCGTAGTAATTCTGCATTTAAAAAGCATAAAATACTTATTTCGTGGAATTCTCAGTTTGTCAAAATTTCACAATAGTATAAACCATAAATGCATCCATCATGGCAAACATATCATGAGCACATAAGCATATCAGAATGGTTTGGAAGGTCCATAAATAGAACGAACTAACACATTTCCATATAATGGTCCTGTGAAGTCGTGAACAGAACGAACTAGC
>JAOSBO010009282.1:0-13116 GCA_027563915.1 Erythroxylum rotundifolium
TGGATTACCTTTATTTGAGCAGTGTCTTTACAAATTATGGATTTTTAGCGGTTTTATAACTTTTACTTGATTGAAAACGTCAAACAGCTGAGAACGCTTTGGAATAGGAGTGTTTCACTTTGAAAATATAATATGCAAAAAGTTAATTATTCTATCTATTTTGCTCTTAAAAACATAATATCATGTTAATTTTAATTATGCAATTATTAGATTTATAAAAAATTAAATTAATTTTAATTTTAATTATGCTACTATTGATTTTATAAAAATTTAAAATTAAATTGATAAAAAATAAAAAGAAAACAGACACTTATTTCGATTTTTTCGTTTTGTGTCATTTTAATTTTAATTTTTAGTAAAATTTTTAAGATAAAAATTTAAATTTTAAAATAATTAGTTTATTAAAATTGTTTAATTAATTTATAATTTATAAAAAATATTAAATTAAATTAAAATTTTGAGTAATATTATTATTATTATATAATTTATGCTTTTTATTAGAGTTATAAACTTAATTTTTATAAATTTAAATATCTAAATTTAAAATTTTATGAAAATATTCAAAGAAATAATAAGAAATAATTCTCGTGCTTATAATTTTTTAAAAAATTATATTTTAAAAATTTTAATTTTATCCAACATCATTAATAAATAATTTATATCATTCGCAGAATAATTAGTAAGGATTGTTTGTGATCATTAATCTTTGCATCGAATCTGAACCCAAGAACAAAACTATACGTAAGCAAGGAAAGAGTAACGTTGGGCATCGGCTGGGTACGCTTATAGTAGGGTTCAAAGAGTGTTGATACGGCAAGTATTAAGATCAGTAGCTCATAAATGGAGAGTCAATGAAACAAGGGATTGAGACTCAAGAAACAAGTTTTCTTTCTCATCATCGTGATGACAAAAGTACCTTTCCTTGTCGCTAGTCCAACTATTAGTACCTGAGGAGAAATTTATAGCTTTTGATGCCCCCAAGAACATATTTGGTGTTCATGGAAATGAAACTTCGGCTACTGATCAAGTACCATGGTTTGGATAGAAGCCAGAGAGTACCATGATTTTGAGGATCTGATTTATCAATTCTTAATCAATATTCCTTGTCATAATTGCATCTTTGGGATATTTAAACTAAGATCATCCACCATTTATTCAAACCTCTTGGAAACATGATATACTGTCTTAATAATGTATAATGCGGATTGAAAATTGATTGGGCACAGGAAATAGCCTTTCAATTATGTAAGAGTAAATCTGTGTATTATCAGACATCTCTAGATTCTGCAGTAATGTAAAATTTCAGACCAGATGATGATAACGGCGAAAATTGATTGGTCAAGTGAAAGATTTGGTGGCCTATTAAATTTTGAATCCTTTTTAAGCCTGCAAAAGATAAAATATCATAGTAACAAAGTGTAGGATGTTGGAAATTGGCAAGAATTTGAAAAAATAGGATGAGTAGAAAAGCATTATTTTTATTTTTATTTTGCTTGTAAAGGATAATAATCCCTGCAACGTTGATTTTTCTCAAGCACTAACTACAGTTGAAGACTACACAAGCATGTTATTAGTCTAATGTGAGAAATATATTGGGGATTTGGGAAGAATATATCTTATGTTTCATTGATTAGAAGCCACGTATATATATGATACATGAGTTTCCTTCCCAAAATAAACAACCTAATATATAGATTACTTGCTAAGAATATGTTAACAAACTCTATAATTCTGTTAAAATATTTATACCTAAAATATTTACACTAAATATGTTAGATTATTATGAAAGATAGAATATAATCACACAGATTACTAACACATGATATTTTACATATGCATACAAAACAAAATCACATACTTGGATGATGTTGAATTTCCACTAGTTAAAGAACACTGTACTGCAGATCTTTTATGCTTATCGTTCTTCATATTAAAAACCATGCATAAGAAGAAACTCATGTACAGTATATTATAAGCCTTTCATTTTCAAAAACACATAACTACCTTTGGTAGTTATTGAAAGCATAATTACAACATTACCCCTTATGGGTGTAAAGTGATTCAATATCTCCCACTCATACATGATGGGTTGTAATCTAATTAAAAAAACTCTGCAGTGCTTATAGTTGTTCAATAGCCGATGTGACCAGCATACAACGAGAGTACATTGTCATATATCTGTTAGGAGTATATGACATCTCGATTACCAAATTGATCCTAGGACTTATGTGTTCTTGAGTAGACATTGTATGTTATACCCTAGGTCATATCTCGCATTTGCACTTTCCTTTGATCTCATTTAGTTTCTGGTGTCATGATTGTATCAAATTCTCTACTAAAGAGACAATGGCCATTTATGAATACTTTTCATGCGAGTTAATGATCTAAATAAATGACCTTCCTCAGTTCTCAATTCTCTTTTGAATTAAATTTAATCTGCTTTCCTAGAATTATTCCATATGATTGCATCTTGCACGATCTTTTGGCAATAACCTAAAGTAGTAAACCTTAAATTCAATTCTCAAGAATGAGATAAGAGTTATAAGGGTATATGACGAGGTTCTTCTTAACCTCAAGGGTCTCACACAATGTAAAACGAGATCTGGCGACTTACATTAATCCCTTTTGTAGTTAGTTTTTGCACACATGGTGCGAGTCATATGCTACGGTATTTACCCACTTTGTTTAACTTGAAAACATTTTTCATTCAAGAAATACCGTACAAATGATAGTTCAAACATACTTAATGTTTAACTTGAGTTTACTTATCTACTCAAAACCTATTCAGAACTCACACCTGGCAACGTAAGACAAAGATAGTGATCATTAAATCACTTTGAACCAATTTCCTTGTGACATTTATGGTTTAAGTTTCTCGCTCTCAATTATACCCTAGATAATAAATTTTAAACATGTATTATCTCTAGCAAACATAAACACCAGAGATGATTTCCCGTGTGAGAGGGCCAATCTCTAATCTGTCTCATATACTTGTGATTCATCCTAAAAAATATATTTGTGCAAAACGTATATATTCATGAATCTAATGATACACAATGTATAATCTTCATCATATATTATATCTAAAAATATGACATTATAATAAGTGAACATACACAGAGAAATGATTGTCAGTACATGTCAACACCTACGGAGTCCTAGTGACTTTACATGCCCAATGAATACATCTCTGGAAATTGGCTTTGTCATTGGGTCTGTTATCATATCTCGTGTAGATATGTATTTCATGTTCACTTCTCTTCGTGCAACTATATCTTTCACATAATTATACTTAGTATTATGTGCTTTGTCTTATAATGAAATTTGGGGTCTTTTGTATAAGCAACTGCAGCTTGACTATCACAGTTAATGGTCACTGGATCAATTTTTCTTTTAGTGACTTCCAAATGCACTAAGAATCGATGAAGCCACACAGCCTCTTGTACTATAGTTGAGAATGCTATAAATTCAATTTTCATTGTGGATAATGCTACGCAAGATTGTTTCTTACTTTTCCATGATATTGCTCTATGGTTTAGTAAGAATACATATCCTGAGATAGATTTTCTTTCATCTAAATCTCCTCCTCAGTCTACATCGGTATACCCTTGTATACGTAGATCATTGTCTTGATAATATAATGCATAGTCCATACTTCCCTTTAGATACCTTAATATTCTCTTTACTGCCTTCCAATGTGATTGACTTAGATTTGATTGATATCTGCTCACCATTCCAATAGTGTAACAAATATCTGGTTTTGTACACATCATTACGTACACTAGACTTCCAACTATATTGGTATAGGGAACATTCTTCATTTGTTCCTGTTCTTGTAGCATTGATGGGCAATTTCTCTTACTAAGGCCTTCACCTTTAGTAATAGGATTATCAATTGGTTTGGAATCTTGCATACGGAATCGTTCAAGAATTCTTTGACTGTACACCACTTGTGAAAGTGATAACAATCTCTTGAAATCTTGACTCCAAGAATGTATGTTGTTTCACTTATTTCTTTCATTTCAGATTTAGATGATAACTAATCTTTGATTTGTGTAAGGAACACACAGTCATTATAAGCAATCAATATATCATCTACGTATAAAGATAAAATCATGCATTTATCTTTGGATCTCTTTACATACACATAATGGTCTTCATCAATCATTTGAAAATCATATGAAATGAGTACGTTATGAAAACGAATGTACCATTGTCTCGAACACTGCTTCAGGCCATAAATCGATTTAATAACCGACATACCTTATTTTCTTGACCTGCCTTTATGAAACCTTCAGGTTGTTCCATATAGATTTCTTCTTGTAATTCTCCATTGAGAAAAGAAGTTTTTACATCAATTTGATGTAATTCAAGATCCATACTGGTTACTATAGCCAGAATAAGACGAATTGAAGTAAACTTCACAACAGATGACAAGTTTCCTCATAATCAATTCCCTCTTGTTGTGTATATCCTTTTGCTACAAGGCATGCCTTGTATCTTTTGATACTGCTATCAGCTTTTCGCTTTATTTTCAGAACCCACTTGTTCCCAATTTCTTTGTGCCCTTCACGGAGGTCAACCAAGTCCCATACTTGATTGGAGCTTAAAGAAGTCATTTCCTCTTTCATTGCTTTCATCCATTCTTCTTTAGCAGGGCCAGGAAGAGCCTCATTTACATTTCTTGGCTCTTCTTCCTCTTGTCGAACAATCATATTAATTTCTCCTTTAATCTCAAAACGATATTGGGGAATTATTCCTCGATTACTTTGCCTTAAATGAGGTTTATCATAAACTAATTCATGATAGATCTGATTGCTCCCATTCAGATAAGTTATGATAGGGAACCTTTCTGTAGAATTGCTCCCACTTAGTTGAAGTTCCTCATCTCGATTCTTCATAATAGAATCATTTTGATCAATCATCTCATATAACAATAGGTCTTTACCTATTTCACCTTGCTTGGGAAAATCATTCTCCAAGAATGTTACATCTCGTGATTCAAATTCAGTTACACTTTCATTACCTTATTCACCAATGAACACATATCCTTTTGAGTGTTCTGAGTATCTAATAAAAATATTTTTTCTCCCTCTTGGGCCTAATTTCCCATGTTTGTGAGAGAGATCATGAACATAGGCTGCACATCCCTAAGGTTTGAAACTTGACATGTCAAGTCTCCTACTAGTCCACAACTCATATGGTATGGTAATAACTGATTTCATGGGCACACGATTAAGTACATAGATGGCCGTTAGTAACGCATCACCCCAAAAGGTGATTGGTAAATTTTCTTGGGCCATAATGGACCTAATCATTTCTAACATTGCCCTATTTCGTCTTTCAACGACGCCATTTTGTTGTGGGGTTCTAGGAATTGTTAATTGCCTTGCTATTCCTTTCTCATCACATAAAGCCTTGAACTTTTTTGACAAGTATTCTTGTCTACGATCCGTTTGTAATGCTTTTATTTTCTTATCTAATTGATTCTTAACCAAGTTCATATATTTTATGAAACAATCGAATGCTTTCAATTTATAAGAAATCAAATAGAAATGACCATACCAAGTATAGTCATCTATGAAGGTGATGAAATAAACTGCCCCACCCTTACATTCATCGGACCACAGATGTTAGAATGAATTAATTGCAATGGATATAAAGCTCGAGTTCCCTTTCCAAATGGCTTTCTCGCCATTTTATCAGCTAAACAATGCTCATATGTAGGTAGATCTACTTGACTTAGATTACCTAAAAGTCCTTCTTTAGCTAATCGACTGATTCGATTTTGACCAATATGATACAGTTTAGCATGCCACAAAGTTGCATCATTGTTGGAATTAGTAAATGTAAATAATGAATAACTAATATTTTTATTTTCCTATAACATATCCAGTACTATAAAACCATCACATAAAAAACCATGATCATAATAAATAGATCCAAGATACAAATTCATTCCACCGCCATGGAAATCTATATTGAAACCAGGTCTAACCAATATCAACACAAATAAAAGATTCCTACTAATCTGTGGAGCATATAATACTTCTTGTAGGATAAGGGATAACCCTCCTCGCATATCCAATATATATGTACCAATTCCTTGTACAGCAACTTTGAAATTGTCACTTACATAAAGCCATCGACTGCCATATGGGAGTTTACAAAACTTAACAAAGGCATCTCAATCCTTCGCTACATGGTTGAATGCTCTTGAGTCTACAATCCATAAAGGATGTGATTCAGTTAGAAAACAGAACAAGAAACATCCTTAAAACAAATGTTTATACTATAAAGCTATACCTTCTTAGGCTCGATATAATCTCAAGCAAAGTGGTCCTTGTTACCATAATTATAGCACTTCCCACGTTTCATCTTCTTCTTCTTGAAGGGACACTTTCCCTTTTCACATTGATTCCATTTTTCCTTCTCGAATTACTTAGGAGAGTGGTTGAATTTCTTATTCTTCTTCTAATTGTGTCTACTATGATGCTTGCGTTCCTTGTTCATAGCTCCATGTAAGCTAGAACTAATTGTATATGCCTCAGAAGATATCTTTGAGGCTTTATGACACTCTTCCTCTAAGATGAGATGCCTCGTAGCATCTTCCATTGTCTTGATGTTCTTATTAGGAGTTAGATGCATCTTCATATACTCTTAACTCTGAGACAGTAAATGAATCACAGCTTGTACTTGTTGCTCATCAAAAAGCTCATGACCAACATCACGTAAGTTACTTACCATGTTGGATATTTGCCTCATATGCTTTTACATTGTATCATCTGGGTGCTTTTTATAGGTATCAAACTTAATTGTAAGTTACCTCACTTTGGTCACTGAAGCACCTCCAAAACGAGTAGCCAATGTGAACCACATGTCCTTTACAGTTTCAAATTTGCGAAACTCTCACATGATATCATTATCCATGCTAGTCAACAACGTGATGCAAGCTAAAGAGTTCTTCTTTTTCCACAATTCATATACATTACGGTCCCTCCTACGCTGGGCCGTAATGCCCTGCTCAGAAGCTTCCATGGTTAGGTTTAATGGTTCAAGAGCCTCTTGCTCCTCTAACATATATTGGATTTGTATATTCCAAATTTCATAATTATTGCCATCTAGTTTCTCACTCCTACTGAGTTCAGCAATAATATTCTTTGAAGCAGTAGCCATTTTGAAACATTAAGTTTCTATCATAAGAAAGAAATATATATGCACGTCCATGTCATATTAATCATTCATAGAGTAAATAATTCGATCACAATTGCTTATGAAATAAAAAGTCTACTAATGTATTCAATCATCATTCATACAACAATTGAATCCTAATTACCTTCTCTAGATGAATTCCTATATACATTTAAACATATTACATAAATATCAAGACTTTGTTCTTATAAAACAACATATTACATTAAATGTGTTACAACTTAGGAATAGTCTGTAGGTAACGAACCCTATATGAAAATGAGTTCACGTGACACAGTTCACGAAGCTTGATGTACAATAGCTCTTACTGTTTCCATTAAAAGACCTATAGGATACAAAGTCCTAACCAACTTCCTTCTACTCCTCTCTTTAATAAATGTAATCACTAACAAATTATAAGTCTTCTTATTAGGCATATTATTCTAGAGCAATCGTAACAGTTTGCTTTGAGATTGAGGTAATGTTGCAAGCAAAGTCATGTACTTTACTTTAACATCTGCATAAGCTCGACAACCTCCAAAGTATAACTCTTACATCATGTTATTAACTAAAATAACATGTTGTGTTATACTGTCTCTGGGCATTAAACACATGTTAACCAACTGTATATACATCCTGCCAATACGTCTCTTATTTGCCTCACACTGAATAAGCTTAGGCATCCGCTTAATAATAGGCATCTTCCTGAAAAACAAATTTTCAGGAATCAGAAGAGTGCACAAAAGAAACAATTATTTTGTCTAACATATAGCAAACTCATGCTCATAGAATGGAAACAATTTAATTCTATTAGCAATTTATTGAACTAATCAAATTATGCTATTAATATTTAATCAATTAGAAACTTATTTCTATTCTAATCATATTCAAATATAATAAGTCAAATTGAGTTTGAAACCTATTTCTAATTTAAATTATAATTGAACTAATCAATTTATCTTGCTTTAATTAGAAACTAATTTCTAATGAAACTCCTTTCTAATTTCAATTAAACAAATTAGTATTGATTAATTAAAAAACGTATGTCTAATTTTAATTCAACGAATATAATACAATGAGAAAATTCATTTCTAATTTTGTTGGTTTTAGAAACTTATTTCTAAGTTTTATTTTAACTAAACAAATTAGTTTATCTAAGCCAAAACTATCATAAGCTTATTCTCATGTTGGATCTCAAAGCCTAAAGCCTTAACCCATTCTTGGTTTCTTTGTTGCTCTCATCCCTACAAGTGTTGCCTTTGCCTCCAAAGGGTAGATCTAAGCCTTTACCAATGTTGACAATCGCCACTGACCTCCATCGTTAGAGGCGATGAAGGTGGGCGATTCATTATCGCGCCTTTTGGGCCACCATTAGTTCGCTCCCTCACCAGCGACCATGTCTATCGCTAGTGAAGGCTCACCGCCGGAGACATTCACCTACCTTTCCTTCAACCCAAGCCAAGTATCGAAACACAATCGCACATACACAAACCAGATTCATATCTAAGGGTACATACATTAATTTTTTGTTATTTACCAGAATCCACAAAAGCAACACAATTCTAGAAACAACATACACCCATTTTGAAAATATATAGGTTTTTACAAAACTAAATATTCCAGATCTAATTTCAAACCAAAGTGGAGCATGCAATGGGGTTTTCTAAAATCGTAAGGGAATATGTATAAATTTTAATTTTATAAAGTATAAAAGCAGATATCCAAGTTTCTAGTCGCATAAAATGCATATAATTATGCACAAATAATCAACAGCTAAAATTTAACACAGATTTCGACATCTTGTTGTTAGCATGCATATATAAAAAAAACTATCCTATGATACTAATGTTAGAATAATTAAGATGGAGTATCATCACATAGATCATGTTAAACATGATCCTTCCATATGCATACAAAACAAAAATTATGTACTTGGATTCTTGTAGTAGTTCTACCGATTAAAGAACTTTTTTGCAGATATTCATTATCATCATACTTATCTTTCCATTATGTGGTTTTTAAATTCAAAAACATTAACTACCTTTGGTAGTTATTTAAAATATAACGACCATAATATCCCTTATGGGCGTATGTAATTCATTAACAAGACTAGAATGACAAGGCTAGCTTTGAAACATTCGATGGTGCCACTAGAATTATATTTGAGCTTGTATGCCCACTTACACCTAATAGCTTTCTTTCTTGGGGTAAGCCTTCAATAGTCCAAGTACCATTATGCTTGGAAGCCTCAATCTTCAATCTTATAACCTCCCATCATTGGGGATCATGAATAGCTTCAGAAAAAAATGTAAGTTCATTTCTCGTAGTTTAGGAGAGTCTAGATTCCAGTCATTTTAATGATGTAGGACCTTCTGTACCTAGAATAATACCATCCTCACTTCCCTTTCTCCAACTTCCTTAACACCCCCATCACTCCCTCATATTAAATCACACTCACGCCTCCCTTAGGCATACTTATGCTAGCAAGTTGAGGTGTCACGAGAGGGATTAAAAGTTCATCATACGCAACAGGATGAAGGATATGTGTTTGGCTAGAAAGGGTTAAATTTTTAGTAGGTTGGGCATAATAAAAAATGTTCTCATAAGAAATAACATCATGAGAGACAAAATAGTCACCAATTTCAATATCATACACATGCCACGCCTTCTTCCCATGGGGATATCCAACCAAAATACATTTTCAACTTTGGGAATTAAACTTATTTTGATCACAAGGAACTTTGGATAGGAAAGCAAAAGCAACCAAAAATGCGAAGAGAAATGTAGGAGGGTGGGTGACCAAAAATAATCTCACAGGGTGTTTTACCTTTGTGGAGTTGAGTTAGAATATGATTTATAAGATAGGTAGCGACCAATACACGTAAATTGGCTTGAAAGTGAAGAGCCCAACCATCATTAAGTATATAGCAATGTTTACGCTCCACACACCAGTTTTTTTAGCAGTACCCACATAAGACATTTCAAACAAGATTCCATTCTCAACAAAATAATTATCCAAGTAGATAAAACTTAATACCGATATCACCATGCACGAATTTCACCTTCTTATTAAATTGGGTTTAGGTTATAAGCACAAAAATTCTTAATTATTTTTCCAACCTTAGCCTTTTTATCTATCAAACATACCTATATTTCCTTAGGGCCTGTTTAGTTAAATGTTAATTAATAGAACGGAATGGAATGTAATGGAACGGAACGAAACAATTTATAATGGAATGGAATGTAATATAGTAAAAAGTTGTTTGGAGGGATGGAAGGGTTCATAATGTAATGTAGTAAAATATTGTTTGGGTGATGGATGGAATGAAATGTAATATATAATAAATGACTATTATACCCCTGATATTAAAATAGTTGTTGCAAGATATTTAACGCTATGATTTTAAAATAGAAATCATGTCCAATTAAAAAGCCATGTTTGTGACCTGTTCAAGTCACAATTGTGACAAATAATTTTTTTATATATTTTCTATTTTAAAATAATAAAAATTTTATTAAAATTTTTTATTTTATTATTAGTTATATACAATTTATTATCAATTATATAAAAATATTATTATTAATTATTTAATAAAATTTATTCTATTATATGTGATTTATATTTAAAAATTATTTATTTATATAAAAATATATACAAACAATTAAAGAATAATTTATTAATATATTTTCTATTTTTCATTAATAAAAATTTTATTAAATTTTTTATTTTATTATTAATTATATACAATTTTTTATTAATAATATAAATGATTCTGGGGAAAGGGGAGTTAGGGTTCGAAGAAATAATTGATATTAAGAAAAATTATTGAGGGTATATTAGGTAGTATGTATTTGTTAGTTTATGTTTCATCCTAAACCTCCAAATCGGAGGTTTCTTATTTTTATTGTTTAAGTTGGAATGAAACGTAACATGAAACCCTTGACTTCTATTCTATTCCATTTTGTTCCATTATGAAACCCTCAACCAAATGATGGAAGTGTGTTATGTTCCAGTCCGTTCTATTACTAACCCCTTAACCAAACAAGGCCTTAAAGTATTAATCAACGATTGTTAAAAAATATGAAGAACCACAGGTTGATATAACACTGTAAGGATCTCATATATCACAGTGAATCAATTAAAACAAACTATCAACTTTATTATCACTAATAAGAAAAAAATTCATTTGTTTGTTTGACTTTCAAATAGAAATCCAAGGATCCTCTTGATGCTTATGATAGTTTACAATACTAACTACAGATATAAAAGAAACTAACTATCTAGATGGATGTCTAAGTTACCGATGCCATAATTGATAGGATTTGATGCCAATTGATAGACATTCCCACCTTGTGTGAGCCAACTCCTTCACTTTGTTCACCCGTACCAATCACCATCTTCAAAGTGCAATTCCATATCATGCATATTTTGTTAGTTAATGTGATTGTGCAATTTAAATCTTTAATCAACTTAGATAAAGAATGGAACATATTCAATTTGAGGTCCCTAAGAGAAAATGATGGACTCTTTTTTTTTTGTTTACAAAGAGAAAAACACGAACAAAACTACTTTAAAGCAGGCCTCGATGATACAAATGGCCTTAGCTATCTAACTGGAGAAGCAGTCGCGTCTCCTGTGGAGGATCCTGCAGAATATGTAGGCCTGGAGGACCTCGAGCAGTGTATGAGGCCAAACTATCGGCATTTTGGTTCCCCTCCCTGTAGATGTGCTGGAACCATGTCGTCCATGCTCGACTCAACATGGCTTGAATTTCCTACACCACAAAACAATTAGCGGTAAGCATACGCTTTGAAGAAGAAAGTAAATTATGGACTTCTAGCGAATCCACTTCCAGAATGATATGCCTATGTCCCCAGTCCCAGGCCAATTGAAGCCCCGCCAGAACACCTCTCAATTCAGCTTGCAGGGGCGAACATGGCGTAGAATTGTAAAGAAATCCACCCCTCCATTGTCCAGTACTGTCCCGTAGGAGACCCCTAGCTGTGGCATCCGGCCATCCTTGATGGGTGGCCCCATCAGTATTTACCTTGATCCAACCCTCCGGAGGTTTGGTCCAGCCCGCAGGCTGCCCAATAGGTATGCCCGTTCTAGGTACGACCCGATTAGTCACCTGTTGTGCTTGGCGAACCCATTGCGCATAATCGAGCACTAGTTTCAGACCATCCCTCGGCTATACAAAACCTTCTTCAAAAATGCACTTGTTCCGCCACTGTCAGAGATACCAACACGATATGCCAAAGTGTAATGTCCACCCAGTAGGTTGCTGGATTAGGTTGGAATACAGACAATTCGGTTCAGTGGACTCTTAACCATCTTCTCCCTAAGAAGTTTTTCGTTCTTTTGTCCCTTTCTTTTTAGGGTTTCTATTTTCACCAGTTACACAGCATGAAGGAGGATAGAATTTTTGTGGACATGCAAAACCTAGCAGTTAATGAGGATGAGGAGGAAGGTTTGGAGTATGGTGAGGATGAGTTGGCTGTTGATGAGAATCGGAATCTGCTTCTGGCTGGGAGATTTCTAACTGACAAAAATATAAATTTTCAGGCAACGAGGCAGACTTTAGCATCTCTGTGGAGACCTCTAATGGGAATGCAGGTTAGGGAGGTTGATGATGCCCGATATGTTTTCCGGTTTTTCCATGAGGTTGATGTTCATCGTGTGCTTGACATGAGTCCGTGGACTTTCAACGATCAGTTGCTTTTGCTGGCCAGGATTGAGGAATTCCCCTCTCCACAGGATGTTCCTCTTTATCACTTTCCTATCTAGATTCAAGTTAAAGGCCTGTGATCAGGGTTCAGGTAGGAACGTGTTCTAATTGATATAGGAAATAGACTTGGTAAGTTCAATTTGTGTAAAGCCTGTAAAGCACGCGCAAATGATATTGGCGGCGCCACATTATTATT
>JAOSBO010009299.1:0-13114 GCA_027563915.1 Erythroxylum rotundifolium
TTAAAAATTAAAATAACAAAAAATCAATCTAATTAACCCTATTTATTCATTAGCATATACACTATCTGTGTAAGAAATAGGAAATCAATCTTTTTTCTTTTAATAGAATATAGCTAGTTAATATGGTGAAGTAGTCCCCAACTTGGCCAATAAGTGAGTCTCAAGATGAGCAGTAGACATTTTTTACTCTTTCCCTTTCAATCTCTATCAAATCAGCAAAGTAAAAATCAATTGCAACACATGTCTAATAGATACATGACATTACCAATACCATACACCTAATTTACCTATATCTAACCTCTTTGAAAGTGATTAATTTATATTAAATTCAAGCAGATTTAGTCATAAGCAGATCAGGCTAATACCACATTTCAAGTTGTGGTTACTACTGAATAAGCTAGCAAAAGACTTTTTGGGAGCTACAGAAATAATGCCTTTCTTAGTGGTCGTAGCTTGATCCTTTAGTAGAGTGTTGTCTCCAGCAGTAGGAGGGATTGAGGAAAGGCGTTGAGCACTTTCAGCCAAAGTAGCTACACTAGAATCACCTTCAGAAGCACTTAATTCACCTTTAGATTCCCTAGATTCCCCATCTGAGGAATGTTGGGAATTATCAATGTTGATGGTAGTCCCAAATGAACCTTGCTCATCAGAACTGCTGTATTCATACCATATTCTTTCATAGCCTTATCATAATCTTCGTCAGAAGAGAGTTCAGAGGTTTTATCTTACTGAAGACCCAAAATACATTCTTTTGTTACGTCTCTCCCTTTGTGAGGATTTTTCGACCACTTGCCCATGCTAAACAACACTTGGATAATCAGACCAACCCCCTAGTAAGTAACGTTAGTTTACCAGTAAGAAAACACAGCCAAAGGCAACCAGAAACCAAAATGTATTCCCTTCCTCCTTTCTAAACCCAACCTTCACCAATCACAGACTAGAACAATCAGCACTCACTGCCTATCTGGAATACCAATGAGCACATTAAACCATACACTAACCCTTAGCAAGAAGAATATATAACTGAAAGCAATCATAATATCCCCAAATGGGCAAACCTAGCTTAAAGCAATTGAGTACCAGAGTCACTAGTTCAGCTTTGTTAATCATCCCAAGTAAGAGCAGGGAACTGTCTCATTAATTTCAACTAACATTAATACCACCAGTCACCTGTAAAAAATACACAGCTTAATGCCACCAGTACAGTGATAGTGGGAACAGGGAATGGGGGTCCTCCGTACCACCCAATCAAAAAGGATGATGGGATTGCCAAAGAATGTCGCCAGATACTCAACTTCCTACACAACATAAGTAAACAAGGAGAGGAAAAATGATACTTGCCTTACAGCACCGTCCCCACAGTAGGGATTCACTTCCAGTGATGTTTCGCCCAACAGTGAATGATGAGTGACCAAAGTCAGAAGTGGCCCAACCACTACCATTCAGAGTATTGAGCACCGACTCAAAAATGAGAAGTCACCCGAAGGAAGAATGTAGTGCCCACACTTCCCTTAGAGAAAGAGACTACATGTAGCCCCAATGTAGGTAACTTTGTCGCTGGAGAGGGAGGAGGGAACCAGATATAAAAAATGGGCAGGAAAATTACCGCCAAAGGTGTTGGGCGCCAAACTTAAGGGGGGAGCACTGAGTGACAAAGTAGGTTACTCAAACCATGAAATGAATAAATCCAGGTAGGAGTCATGAAAATTATCTTAAATATCACTGACAAACTGCCAGAGGGGGTAGAAGGAGGCACCAATCTATTTGGAGCTATAGTGCTACGAAATGCACTGTCGCCTGAGGTGATAAAAATATGAGACTTGTTACCCTCAAAGAAGGACAGCTAAGTCAAGCACTAAGTATTGACTAAAAGGAGAGCAAAAATCAGCAGAAGAGAACACCAATTAAGGGGAATATGAGATCTTGGGGACCACCGTGAAGGAATCGCCCATGGACTTAAGAGAATACTCAAAACACACTCACTGATAGCTCACTACTGATAGCTTTTTCTTGATTCTATGGGTGGTGGTGCATGGCCGCTCTTAGTTGGTGTAGCGATTTTTCAGGTTAATTTCGTTAACAAACAAGACCTCAACCTGCTAACTAGCTATGTAGAGGTGACCATCCGTGGCTAGTTTCTTAGAGGGACTATGGCCTTCTAGGCCATGGAAGTTTGAGGCAATAATAGGTCTGTGATGCCCTTATATGTTCTGGGCTACATGTACGCTATACTGATGTATTCAATGAGTCTATAGCCTTAGTCGATAGGCCCAGGTAATCTTTGAAATTTCATCATGATGGGGATAGATAATTGCAATTGTTGATCTTCAACTAGGAATTCCTAGTAAGTGCAAGTCATCAGCTCGTGTTGACTACGTCCCTGCCCTTTGTACACACTGCCTATCGTTGCTACTAATTGAATGGTCCAGTGAAGTGTTCGAATCATGGCAATGTGGGCAGTTCCCTGCCGACGACGTCGCAAGAAGTCCACTGAACCTTATCATTTAGAGGAAGGAGAAGTCATAACAAGGTTTCCATAGGTGAACCTACAAAAGGATCATTGTTGAATCATGCAAAGCAAAAAAACCCATGAACAAGTTGTCCTTTAGATAGAAGAGGGGACCTAGGGGTGAGAAATCTACTTAGAACCTCTGCCTATGCTAGCAACAGCACGGGTTAACCAACCAACCATGGTGTGGGTAGCACCAAGGAACATGATAATGAATGGGCCTACGTTAATCACTCAAGGAATGGGAGGTAGACAAGAGGTGGTGCTCGCATCATTATGAATCAAAATGACTCTCGACAATGGATATCTCAGCTCTCACATCGATGAAGAACATAGCAAAATGTGATACTTGGTGTGAGTTACAGAATCCCATAAACCATTGAGTATTTAAATGCAAGTTATGCCCGAAGCCTTTCAGCTGTGGGCATGTCTAGCTGGGTGTCACGTAGCATCGCCCCCTCTCATCAGCTCAATCTTGGGAGATAGAGGAGGGGGCAGAACTTGATCTCCCATGAGATTGATTGCTCATGGTTGGCCTAAAAATCAGAGTTTGTGGCGATGATCGTCACGACTGGCGGTGGTTGAGCAAAGACCTTCGGGAGGAGTCGTGCGAGCTTGTCGGGTGAAGGTTGAATGAAAGTTTGCACCCTGACACAATTCGATCGCAACCTCAGCTTAGGTAGGACTACTTATTGAGTTTAAGCATATCAATAAGTGGAGGAAAGAAACTTACAAGGATTCCCTTAGTAATGGCGAGCGAACCGGGAAGAGCCTAGCTTAAGAATCGAATGCCCCTGGTATTCAAATTGTAGTCTGGAGAAGTGTCCTCAGTGGCGGACCAGGCTCAAGTCCCTTAAAAAGAGGCACCGGAGAGGATGAGAGTCTTGTCATGTCCAGACCCTGTCGCACCACGAGGCCCTATTAGCGAGTCGGGTTATTTAGGAATGCAGCCTAAATTGGGCGTTAAATTCCGTTCAAGGCTAAATACTGGCAAGAGACCGATAGTGAACAAGTACCATGAGGGAAGTGGATGGGGGCCGGCAATGCGTCCCAGTTGGTTGTGGAATGGTGAGAGCCAATCTGTCGATCAGCTTGAGGTATGGACCCACACTGGTTGCAGGGGCATCCCAAGCCTGAGCCTTTGATATGCCTATAGAGAAGTTGCCCCCTTATTGTAGAGCACAGTATACGCCCTCAGGCGCTCATACGACACGCTTCCGACGTTGGCCTGTGGGCTCCCCATTCAGCTCATCTTGAAACACGAACTAAGGAGTCTAACATATGTGTGAGTCAATGGGTGAGTAAACCCATAAGGCGTAAAGAAGTTGACTGGAAGGATCCCTTCGTGGGTAACACCATTGATCGACCTTGATCTTTTGAGAATTGAGTAAGAGTATGCTTGTTAAGACCCAAAAGATGGTGAACTATGCCTGAGCGGGGCAAAGCCAGAGGAAGCTCTAATGGAGGTCCGTACTGATACTGACGTGCAAATCATTCATCTGACTTGGGTATAGGGTGAAAGACTAATAAAATTGTCTAGTAGCTAGTTCCCTCTAAAGTTTCCCTTAGGATCGGCTCGAGTTTTATCAGTTAAGTGAGTTATTACACAATCCTTAGCAGATTTCGACTTCCATGACCACCGTCCTACTACCTTAATTGACTAACACCCTTTGTGGGATCTAGGTTGGCACGCAGTTAGGCACCATAACCCGACTTTCAGTTCATCCCACATTGCTAGTTCTACTTACCAAAATGGCCCACTTAGAGCTCACGATTCCATGAAGCGGCTCAACGGAGCAGCTACACCTTCCTACGTATTTAAAGTTTGAGAATAGGTCGAGGGCATTGCACCCCCGATGCCTCTAATCATTGGCTAGCCCCAAAAATGGATGGCACTAAAATTTGTGGCCCATACCTGGCCATCAGGGAAAGGGCCAGGCCCCAATGAGTAGGAGGGCATGACAGTCGCTGCAAAACCAGGGATGCGAGCTCAGGCGAAGTGATTATCAGTACAAATCTTGATGGTAGTAGCAAATATTCAAATGAGAACTTTGAAGGCTGAAGAGGGGAAAGGTTTCATGTGAAACGACACTTGCACATAGGTTAGCCGATCCTAAGAGACGGGGGAAGCCTATCCGATAACTCATTTGCATGTGAGCATCGAAAGAGAATCAGGTTAAAATTCCTAAACCGAGATGCAGCAGTTGACGGCAATGTTAGGAAGTCTGAAGACATTGGTGGCGGCCTCAGGAAGAGTTATCTTTTCTGTTTAACAGCCCACCCACCCTGGAAATGACTCAATCAAAGGTAGGGTCTAGCAGCTGGAAGAGCATCGCACGTCGCGTGGTGTCTGATGTGCCCCCAGCGACCCATGAAAATTTGGAGGACCGAGTGCCTCCCACGCCCGATCGTACTTATAACTGCATCAGTCTCTAAGGTGAACAGCCTTTGGTCGATGGAACAATGTAGGCAAGGGCAGTTAGCAAAATGGATCTGTAATGTCGGGAAAAGGATTGGCTCTAAAGGCTGGGCCCGGGGGTCCGAGCCTTGAACCCATCGGCTGTCGGTGGACTGCTTGAGCTACTACCGTGGTGAGAGCAGATCGCCACATGCTAGTTGTGGGACAGACTAGGAACGACTCCTTTGGGGGCCTTCCTAGGGCATTGAATAGTTGACTCAAAACTGGTGCAGAGAAGGGGAATTTAACCGTTTAATTAAAACAAAGCATTGCGATGATTCCTACAGATGCTCGCGCAATGTGATTTCTGCCCAGTGCACTGAATGTGAAAGTGAAGAAATTCAACCAAACGCGGGTAAACGACAGGAGTAACTATGACTATCTTAAGGTAGCCAAATGCCTCCTCAATTAATTAGTGATGCGCATGAATGGATTAACGAGATTCCCACTGTTCCTGTCTACTATCTACCGAAACCACAGCCAAGGGAATGAGCTTTTGCATAATAAGCGGGGAAAGAAGCCTATTGAGCTGAACTCTAGTCCTACTTTGTTAAATGACTTGAGAGGTGTAGCATAAGTGGGAGCTAGAAATAGCAAAAGTGAAATACCACTACTTTTAATGTTATTTTACTTATTCCATGAATCGAAGCTAGGGCGTCGCCCCTCCTTTTAGACCTAAGGCCGTTCAGCGGGCCGATCTCGGTGGAAGAGATTGTCAGGTGGGGAGTTTGGGTGGGGTAGTACATCTATTAAAAGATAACGTAGGTGTCCTAAGATGAGCTCAATGAGAATAGAAATCTCGTATTGAACAAAAGGGAAAATCTCATTTGATTTTGATTTCCAGTATGTATATGAACCATGAAAGCATGGCCTATCTATCCTTTAGACCTTCGAAATTTGAAGCTAAAGGTGTTTGAAAAGTTGCCATAGGGATAACTGGCTTGTGGCAGCCAAGCGTTCATAGCAACATTGCTTTTTGATCCTTTGATGTCGGCTCTTCCTATCATTGTGAAGCAGAATTCACCAAGTGTTGGAATGTTCACCCACCAATAGGGAACGTGAGCTGGGTTTAGACCATCGTGAGATAGCTTAGTTTTACCCTACTAATGATAGCGTCGTAATAGTAATTCAACCTAGTACGAGAGGAACCATTTATTCACACAATTGGTCATCACGTTTGGTTGAAAAGCCAGTGGTGCGAATCTACCATGTGCTGGATTATGACTTAAGATAGAATATGGACTAGAAGCGATGCATGCGCCTACCGTCCGATTGTTGACCCTCAGTAGGGGCCTTTAGGCCCCATAGGCATGTGTCATTGGTCAAGCCCCCCTTGCAGACAAGCGATGGGGGCTGCCCTGAATTGAAATTCCCACCAAGTGACTAAATGTTTAAGGTCTGAAAAACCTAGAAAACCGTGTGGATGCATATGAAGTGGAGAATTTTTCTCGAAAACACTTATGGAAAATCAAAGAGCATCAACATTGCACTTATCATCATTCTAATGAACTTAGTCCACCACGATGGAACAACACAAAGAGATGGTCACTAGGAAAGTTTTGTCAGTGGAATAGCCTGTTGGCATAGCTTCAATGCTAAAATAGCTCATTGGGACAAATTCGACGAGAAAAACAAGACCTTCGGTGGGAAAAACAACCCATTGGTGCAATTTTGATGGGAAAAATAACCGGTTGGCATGGCCGCTAGGCACTTTCTGAGGGAAAAATAGCCCGTTGAGCACCTTCGATGGGCAAAACATCATATTGGTCCACCTTCGGTGGGCAAAATAGCCCCCTGGCACGATCACTAGGCACTTTCAGTGGAAAAACAACCCATTGGGACACCTTTGGTGGGCAAAGCAGCACAATGGTGCACCGTCGGTGGGATAAAAGGCCCATCGACACGGTCACTAGGCACCTTCGATTGGAAAAACAACTCGTTGGCATGGTCGCTAGGTGCCTGGGTGCCTTTCGTGGAAAAAACAGCAAGTTGGTGCACCTTTGGTAGGCAAAACAGCCCGTCGACACGGCCACTAGGCACTTTCAGTAAGAAAAACAACACCTTCGTGCACCTTCGATGGGCAAAATAGCCCGTCGACAAGATCGCTAGGAACCTTCGGTGTGCAAAACAGCCCGTTGACATGGTCGCTAGGCACCTTTGGGACTAAAAATAGCCCATTGGCACGGTCGCTAGGCACCTTCGGTACGAAAAATAGCCTGTTGGCATGGACTCTAAGCACCTTCGACGAGAAAAACAGCACCTTAGTGCACCTTCGGTGGGCAAAACAACCTATTGGCATGTTGCTAGGCACATTCGGTGGGGAAAAAAACCGATTGGGTACCTTCGGTGGGAAAAACAACTCGTTGGTGCACCTTCGGTGTGCAGAACAACCCGTCAACATGGTTGCTAAGCACCTTTGGTAAGAAAAAAATCACCTTCGTGCACCTTCGATGGGCAAAACAGCCCGTCGGTATGGCTGCTAGGCATCTTTGATGGGAAAAATAGCACTTAGTTGCACCTTCAGTTGGCAAAACAGCCTGTTAATGTGGTCGCTAGGTACCTTCGATCAGAAAAACAGCCAATTGGGCACCTTCGGTGGGAAAAACAACATGTTGGTGCAGCTTCGGTGGGCAAAGCAACATGTTGGTAAGTCGCTAGGCGCCTTTGGTAAGAAAAATAGCATGTTGGTGCACCTTTCGTCGGTGAAACAGCACGTCAGTGAGGTCGCTAGGCATCTTCGGTGGAAAAAATAGTACCTTGGTGCACCTTTGGTGGGAAAAACAGCCCATTGGGCACCTTTGGTGGGAAAACAGCATGTTGCTGCACGTTCGGTAGGCAAAACAGCTCATCGGCATGGCCGCTAGGCACATTCGGTGGGATAAACAACACCTTGGTGCACCTTCTGTGGGCAAAATAGCCCGCTTACACAGTCGCTAGCTACCTTCGGTGGGTAAAACAGCTGGTTGACACAGTTGCTAGTTGCCTTCATTGGGAAAATAGCCCGTTGAGCACCTTCGGTGGGAAAAACAACATGTTGGTGCATCTTCAGAGGGCAAAATAGCCCGTCTGCACAACCGCTAGTCACCTTCGGTGAAAAAATAACACATTGGCGCACCCTCGATCGGCAAAACGGCCCGTCAGCAAGGTCGCTAGGCAGATTCGGTGGGAAAAACAACACCTTGTTGCAACTTCGGTGGGCAAAATAGCCCCTTGGCATGGTCGCTAGGCACCTTTGGTATGAACAACAGCCCGCTGGGCACCTTCAGTGGGAAAAATAGCACCTTATTGCACCTTCAGTGGGTAAAACTACATGTTGACATGGTCGCTAGGCACGTTTGGTGAGAAAAACAGCACCTTGGTGCACCTTCGGTGGGCAAAATAGCCTGTTGGTACAATCACTAGGCACCTTCGGTGGCAAAAACAACACCTTAGTGCACCTTCAGGGGGAAAACAACCTATTGACACAGTCACTAGGTAATTTCGGTGGGAAAACCCCCTATTGGGCACCTTTGGTAGGAAAAACAGCATGTTGGTGCACCTTCAGTGGGCCAAATAGGCCATCGACACTTCCGCTAGGCACCTTCAGTGAGAAAAATAGCACGTTGGTGCATCGTCTGTTGGTAAAATAGCCTATAGGAAACGTCGCTAGGCACCTTTGGTGGGAAAAACAACACCTTGGTGCATCTTAAATGGGCAAAACAGCCCATTGGGCACCTTTGGTGCGAAAAATAGCCCATTGGGCACCTTCGTTGGAAGAATAGAACCTTGTGCACCTTCAGTAGGCAAAACTAGCCATCAGCACGGTCTCTAGGCGCCTTCGGTGGCAAAAACATCACCTTGGTGCATCTTAAGTGGGCAAAACAGCCCGTTGGCACAGTCACTAGGCACCTTCCCTATTGGGCACCTTTAGTGAGAAAAATAGAACCTTGGTGCACCTTCAGTGGGAAAAACTACCAGTCGGCACGGTTGCTAGGCACCTTCGGTGAGAAAAGCAGCACCTTGGTGCACCTTCAATGGGCAAAACAGCTCGTTGGCACAGTCACTAGGCACCTTCGGTGGGAAAAATATCCCATTGGGCACGTTCGGTGCAAAAAACACCACGTTGGTGCACCTTCGGTAAGCAAAATAGCTAGTTGATATGGTCGCTAGGCAACTTCGGTGAGAAAAACAACACCTTGGTACACCTTCGGTGGGAAAAATAATCAATCGACAAGGTCATTAGGCACCTTTGGTGAGAAACAAAGCACCTTGGTGCACCTTCAGTGGGTAAAAAAGCCCGTTGGCACAATCACCAGGCACCTTCAACGAAAAAACAGCTATTTGGGCACCATATAAGGGAAAAATAACACCTTGGTGCTCCTTCGGCGGGCAAAACAGCCCATTAGCAAGGTTGTTAGGCACCTTCGGTGGGAAAAACGACACCTTGGTGCTCCTTTGGAGGGTAAAACAGCCCATTGGCATGGTCGCTAGGCACTTTCTGTTCAAAAAATAGCCAGTTGGACACCTTTAGTGGGAAAAAAACTACCTTGGTGCACCTTCAGTGGTGAAAATACCCGTCGCCACGGTCACTAGGCACCTACAGTGAGGGAAACAACACTTTGGTGCACGGTGGGCAAAACAGCCCGTTGGCACGGTCGGTAGGCAACTTTGGTGGGAAAGACAACACCTTGGTGCACCTTCGATGGCAAAACAGCCCGTTGGCATAGTCCCTAGGCACCTTCGATGGAGATAATAGTCCATTGGGCACCTTCGATGGGAAAAATAGTGCTCCTTCAGCGGAAAAAACAGTCGATCGGCATGGCCGCTAGGCACCTTCGGTGAGAAAAACAACTCCTTGGTGCATCTTCAGTAGGTAAAATAGCTCATCAGTATGGCCGATAGGCAACTTCGGTCTAAAAAATAATAGCTTGGTGCATCTTCGGTGGGCAAAACAACCCATCGACACGGCCACTGGGCACCTTTGGTGAGAAAAACAACACCTTGGTGCACGTTTTGCTGGAAAAACAGCCCATTGACACCGCTGGTCGGCACCGTCATGGGAAAAACGGCACCTTGGTGCACCTTTAGTGGGCAAAACAGCCCATCGAGACGGTCGCTATGCACCTTCGGTGAGAAAAACAGCACCTTGGTGCACCGTGGGCAAAACAGCCCATTGGTGCAGTTGCTAGGTAACTTTGGTAGGAAAAACAGCACATTGGTATATAGTGGGCAAAATAACTCGTTGGCACGGTCGCTAGGAAACATCGGTGGGAAAAACAACACCTTGGTGCACCTTCGGTGGGCAAAATAGCTCGTTGGCACGATCGCTAGGCACCTTCGGTGTGAAAAACAGCCCATTGGGAACCTTCGGTGGAAAAACAACACCTTGGTGCATCTTTAGTGGGTAAAACAACCCACTGGTTTGGCCCCTAGGCACCTTCGGTAGGAAAAATAACACCTTGGTACACCTTCGGTGGGTAAAACAGCCCATTGACACAGTCGCTAAGCACCTTCGGTGAGAAAAACAGCCTATTAGGCATCTTTGGCGGGAAAAGGCCACCTTCGTGCACGTTCGGTGGGCAAAACAGCCCGTTGGCATGGCCGTTAGGCACCTTTGGTGAGAAAAACAACACCTTGGTGCAGCTTCAGTGGGAAAAATAGCCCGTTGGCATGATCGCTAGGTACCTTTGGTGGTAAAAACAACCCATTGGACTTCTTTTTTGAAGAAAATGAATTTATTTTGATTTTGAAATCTTATCGTGTATCCCTATGAAATGAAAGGAATGTTCAAGTTGAAAAAAAAAACTATGTTGGAACTTTCCTAAAACATAATCTAAAACCAGATCTTTCTTATCTAAACAAATCTGGAGAATACTATAGGAAAGTGGTTCAGTAATTAAGCCTTCCTGATCTTTCATTCTACCTTTGGTGGGAAAAATAGCACTTTGGTGCACCTTTGGTAGGCAAAACAGCCAGTCAGCAAGGCCACTAGGCACCTTTGATGAGAAAAAAGCACCTTGGTGCATCTTCAGTGGGCAAAACAGCCCATCAGTACGACCACTAGGCTACTTCGGTGGGAAAAAAACACCTTGGAGCACCTTCGGTGGGCAAAAGAGGATGTTTGCACGGTCACTAGGCACCTTTGGTGGGAAAAACAGCACGTTGGTGCACCTTCGGTAGGCAAAACAGCCCGTCAGCATGGTCGTTAGGCACCTTCGGTGAGGAAAACAACACCTTGGTGCTCGTTCAGTGGGCAAAACAGCCTGTTAGTACAGCCTCTAGGCACCTTCGGTGGGAAAAATAGCACCTTGGTGCACCTTCGGTGGGCAAAACAGCCCGTCAACACGGTCGCTAGGTACCTTCGTTGTGAAAATAGGATGTTGGTGCACCTTCAGTGGGCAAAACAGCCCGTCGACACGGTCACTAGGCACCTTTGGTGGGCAAAAATGCCTGTTGCCTCATAAGTCAGCCCCATCCCCTAGCACCATTTGAGGGTAGTGTTAGGGGAAATCTCCCCTCGTTCAACCATCTCACGTGTGCTTGGCAAATCTACCCATCCAAATTCTCCAAAATCACCATGAAACATCACAAAGTCTCCCTTTGTGATCTCCCACGCAATTGCTTCAACTAAAAAGTATCAATTGGTCCCTTGCTCAAGCACCCAATCTTCCCACCAACACCTTCGGCCAACCCGACATGCCACTACTTCACCAACACCTTCGGCCAACCCGACATGCCACTACTCAGCACATTTTTGGGAGGTCCCCCCCAAAATTTGGTGTCATTTGGACTTGCTTTCGATTTTTTATGATTTTTCAAACTTTACGCAATTAAAAAATCATATAAAATAATTTAATAGTCAGAATGTTCTCAAATTTTAATCAGAGATGAATTGGATTATTATGAACATGTGTACAAAATTTCAAATTAAAATTAAAAGTAATTTTTGATTTTTTTGGGGAGGGGGGTTACCAGATGAGACATTCCAATGTCACCCTGTGGTAAAGCTGAAAAGTCCCCAATTGCTCTTTGGGGGGTAGTGGGTGCCTGGCATGTGCGGGTATACATGATAGTGGGAAATCAATGGAAATAAGCCCCAGCTGGTCATGGATTATTGGATTTTCATCGAAAACTCATCGTGCCCCCCTGTCGTTGGCTATGGTCAGTGACAGTTGGGCGACATAGCTGGGGCCATGCGCAGCTGTCACGACTGTGTGCGGGCATACTTGGTAGTGGGAAATTAGCAAAAATGAGCCCCAGGTGGTCACGGATTGTTGAATTTTCATCAAAAACTCACCGATTATAGCTCGTTGGCTATGATCGACGATCATCGAGTGATCAGGCTGTGATCATGCGCGATTGCTGCACCGATATGCCGGCATACTCGATAGTGGGAAATCAGCAAAAATAAGCCCCAGCTGCTCACGGATTGTTGGATTTTCATCAAAAACTCACTGATTATAGCCTTGCCCCCCTCTAGTTGGATATGATCGGCGATCGTCGGTACTATTTGCGAACAACGACCATGTGTGAAGTGTGTGCTTTGGCAAGCTTTGTAGGCCTGGGTGAGGTTCCTAGCGAAACTCGCAATGTCAGAATATCGGAGGGCCGACCCCCATGCTTGGGTGTGCTCAAGGGCATCAAGTGCAAGGAATCGGTGATGATGCATCCCCTTGTTGAGTCAATTTTGATGTGCGAGTGAACTTGGGCATGCCGAATCATGGGTCTTTGCCCCTTGCTGATGTGGACATCGTGTTGTACTCAGGAGTGCAGGAGGGCCGGCTTGTTGATGACTATTGGTGAGGTGATTGGTTGCTTAGCTAGTCCGAAGGTAGGGCAGTGTTTTGCCAACCTAAGTATGATGTGGTGCTCGACGATGTTTAGACTGTGCTCAGATTGTGGGATTTTTGGGGGGTTTAAACTGCATGTTTGGGCATGCCCGACAGCATATGCCCAAGGATTCATTGATGACGCATCCTATTTCTGAGTTTGGGCATGCCCGACAGCATCATGCCCAAGGATTCATTGATGACACATCCTCTTGCTGAGTCAGTTTCGGTGTGCAGGTGCTCTTTGGCAGACCCGATCATGTGTTGGACCCCGTCTCCGAGGCCCAACATTCGGAAACACACAAGCACACATAAGCATAGAAGACCCATAACTCACCA
>JAOSBO010009324.1:0-32999 GCA_027563915.1 Erythroxylum rotundifolium
TACCTTTCAACTCACTGATCACATATCTATCCTTGTGTTTCTCTTCCCTTATGGACCAAGTCAAGTCCCACAAGTAGTTAGAACTGGTTTTCCTCCTAATCATCAATTCAACTTGTCGTTTCCTCCTTGGCACCCTCTCCATATATTCCTTCTCATCGTCAAAACCAACATCATCCCAGTCATAAGGTGTCCACTGATGCCGAGATGGTGGTTGTTGCCAACGTACATCTACACGCCTGCCTTAAGGTTCCTCACGCCTCCCTTGTTTGAGCTCATCCAATTGTCCCCTAACCTCATTTAAGGCTAGATTGAACCTCTCAAATTATTGCTGCATGACTCTCAAAGTGAAAGCAATAGTTGCATCACCCTCTCAATTGTCATCATTACCACCTCCTTGTGACATTGTAAATAAAATGATATACCTGCAAAACAAGGTTAGTAATAAACAACCTTACACACTCCCTCACGTGTTTCACGCAAGAATTGGTCACTCCCATCGTGTTTAAGTCACGGCAATGACTCCCTCAAATAAGCTCACACACTCTTGCCTTTTACTACTTAATATTCTCTGAAATCTAAGTTACAATTAGAACCACAACTTCAACAAATCAATATTCTCAAATGTAGCTCAAATAACAAGTAACAAGCAACCCAAACCAATAACTAATAATAAGTTAGCAAATCTGAAAACTTTTGAATTTTTTTCGATTTTTTTGACTCTTTTTTTGCAGATTTTTTTCGTTTTTCAGACCTTTTTTCAGATCTTTCTTTTTCAATTTTTTTTGCTATAAGCTGAATGCTTTCAACAAATAATTGAATCCCTTACCTAAAATTAAAAACAAGAAGAAAGATTGAAATCCTAGGTCAAAAGTTAATTTACACCTGAATTGATGATACGATGATAATTCGATGGTGATGGCGGCAGTTTCCTGAATTTTGATGGAGTTGAATAAGAATTCTCCTCTAGATCAGCTCTGATACCAATCTGACGCGCTCCACGGAATGTACAATGATCAGTTGCGGTAAACAGTAACCGCAGTGAACAGTAATCATGGTGAACAGTGCCGATGAACAGTACAGATGAATAGTAATTTCCGAAAACTAACTAAGGGATATGCAAGGCTAATCTCTATGACACCTCTTAGAAACTTGTTTCAAACAATCCCAATGATCAAAACTAAGCTAGAAAAGAGCTATCAACACGCCACAATTGGAAAATCAATTGATAAGTGAAGAAGGTTCGAAAGGTAACAAAAATAAGAGAATAATGTTTCTCTCTTGAAGCCGACGACTTTTCAACAATTATGATCTAAAAAGTTCTGAAAATTTTGACCTAAAAACATATATTTATACCTAGGTTAAATAATAAAAGTTTGGGCTAAAATATATGGAAGCCCAAAACAAAGTCCAAAAAACTAAATAAATAGGTATGATGTGTCGTGCAACTACTGGATCTATATGATTTTTGGCCTTAAGTGATGAAGCATTAAAATAGCCCAAATCTTCTTGTCCTTAAACTCCAAGTGTATCCCTGGTCCTGCTCACATCAAGTATCATGATGAAAATTTACGCGATCTTGCACCTACGTATGCTGGACATGTTTTTTCTTGGTAGGCCTTGGCAATTTGATAGGAAAGATAGGCATGATGGATACAAAAATTGCTATCCTTTTCCTTTCCATAGTAAGAATATTGTGTTGAAACCTCTTAGGCTCATTCAAGCTTATGAGGATCAAGTGAGGATTGAGAAAGAAAGCAAATTGAGAGCAAAACAAAAGAAAGAGAGAGAGGTCGAAAAGAAAGAAAAAGAGAGAGAACAAAGCGAGTAGGAAAAATGAACAAAAGATAGTGACTTTATTTGCTAGAAAAAGTGAGATCAAGAGAGCTTTAAAATGTGAAGAATCTTATATACTATATAAAGATGTTTTCTTAACTGTTAATGAGCTTGATCCATCTTTGTCGTCTAGTGTTTTGTCTTTGTTACAGGACTTTACAACTTATTTCTAGAGGACATACCCGATGGATTGCCCCCTTTGAGAGGCATTGAACACCATATAGACTTCCTTCCCAGAGCTTCAATTCCAAATAGGCCTGCATGTAGAAGCAATCCGGAAGAAACTAAAGAGATCCAAGACAAGTTGAAGAGCTCATGAAAAAGGGCTTTGTGAGAGAAAACTTGAGCCCATGTGTTGGGCTATTTATACTTGTTCCTAAAAAAGATGGCAAATGGAGAATGTGTGTTGATTGCAGAGCCATCAATAAAATCACGGTGAAAAATTGTTACCTTATCCTTTATTTAAATGATATGCTTGGTGAGTTGCATGGTGCTTTCAAAACTAAGTTTGGGTTGTATGAGTAGTTAGTTACGCCTTTTGACTTGAATAATGCATGAAACCCATTGCCTATTTTAGTGAACAATAAGTAGTGTTGCTTTAAATTACTCTACTTATGATAAAGAGTTGTATGCTTTAAAAAGTTCTTTAGAGACTTGGCAACATTACTTGTGGCCAAAAGAATTTATCATTCATTTCGATCATTTTAGAAATACTATTGAGTATTATCGGGAGCATTCTTGCTTTCTTTGTATTCTTTGAGAATACTTGACTTATCAAAATAGTGGTCTTCCTTTGTGGTGTCCCAAGGTTAGAGTTTTAAGAGACAAGTTCTCGTAAGGTTCTTTCCATTGACCTGCATTCTTGCTAGGGTTATAAGAGGCAAGTTCTCTCAGGTTTCTTTCCATTGACCAACATTCTTGTTAAGGTTCTAAGAGGCAAGTTCTCTTAGGGTTCTTTCTATTGACCAACATTCGTTTAACTCCTATTCTCTTTGTGTTCTGTTTCTATCTTTTCAATTTTGTTTCTGATGCTTCCTTGTGTGTTTGATTCTAGTCATTCCCGAGCATAGTTCCATCTTGTTGAAGGCTCTCTAGGACAAGTTCCTATTGGGTTGGTCCTCCATTGTGTCATTAGCATATGGAAACAAGTCATTTACATTGAATGTGTTAGAAATTCCATGCTCCTTTGGCAATTCAACTTTGTAAGCAATGGAATTTATTTTCTTCTAAATATTGTAAGGACCCTTGGCTTTTGACATCAACTTTATCTTCCTTTTTCTTAGACATCGATCCTTCCTTAAGTGCACCCACATGAAGTCTCCCTTTTTGAATTCGACAAGCCGCTTGAACTTGGCTTGACTCTTGTAAGATTCATTGTGTTTTATGATGTTGTTTTTCAACTTTTGATGAATATTTATGATCTCTTGGGGCCTATTCTGAGCCTTGGTGTTGGACGGACCATGGCTTAATAGTGGGCTCAAATCAATAGGGAAAATTGGGGTTAGTAATATAAACACATTCAAATGGAGAGATTTGTGTAATCTTACTCTTTGAAATATTGTGTGCGAATTCGGCATGAGCAAGCAAAGCATCAGCCCTTTGATAAGAGATATTGAGCTTGTCTTCAAGATTATCTAAGTACTAGCCTCTTCACGCCTCCCTTAGCAAAGTTACAAGCTTTGGCATACCTTGGTGTTTCCCCATAGATGTCATGGGCTCATCATGAATTTGAGATGTGTCTTGAACAAATTCTTGCATAGCTTGCTTGAGCTTTGAAACTTGCTGCCTTGTAATTGGTCCATTAGGCATAGAAAGCTTGTTTGTTGAATAGTGTTGTGACGTTGAACCTCCTTGCCAAGGCTGGTTGTATCACATACATATATACAATATCCAAGACATTTGAGTGTTCACTACACTTAACATCATGTTCTACGTGACATGAAATCTATACAAAAACACTTGATCTAAACTTCACAGTCTCAACTGACTGACCTTTAAGCCATTTCTTAATTCCAAATGCAGTACTAGGTTTCTTCTAATTTTTCGTAGAAGCTAAGTCTCCTCTCTCATACCTAAAAAGTCACGTTGTAATTTTGATGAGTTTTGCGAACTTAGTGAGCTAATCATCATCGATGGGCTCACTCATATCAAAAAACATAACAATTCACATTTCAAGTTTCAAAAACAGTTCACATAATCACATATTGCACATTATTTCATAGTTCAATTTAAGTGTAATTCAAACAATTCATTTCAATCATTCACTCAATATATATTAAATTGTATGTGCAATGCACATGTGATTCACTTTCAATTATTACTTTGTTGTGACCTTGAGCATTTTAAACTGTCCCATATCTGTTGTGGATACCGAACTCATTTATAATTTTCCCGTATTTGTTGTAGGTATCGGGCTCGTTTTACATATTGAGCTTATGGCTCTTATACACATTATGAGCTTTAAGCTCTTTTTTGTTAGTTGCTCCGATCACAACTGCCTTTATCTGATCATGCATATGATGTAATGAAATGCAACAAAATCAAATATATGCAATCAGTCACTTTTATTCAGTTTACATGCAATTTCACTTTTTCATCGGACCTAAGTCATTCAATAACTTGGTGAGAACACTTATTTCTTTCAAATTCACATTCAATGAAACAATTCCAATATGATCTCAGGTATCAAACTCTTTGGACCATCAACGTCTAGCATTTTTTGCGTTCACATAATTATCAGTTCAATATGCAAAGCAAGCCAATAAAGGCCGAAGGCATATTATATTTCAACCAGAGGTTTCCAGAACAAAGGAAATCTAAGCTACAACCAAGAGTAGATGGACCCTTTCAAGTTTTAGAAAGGATTAATGATAATGCTTAGAAAATTCATTTTCCTAGCTCCTTAGGTAATGTTAGTGCTACATTCAATGTATCTGATTTATCCCTCACTAATTTGTAGATTCGAGAACCATGGGCATGTGAAAGACAAGAAGAGAAGCATACATGGTGTGATCCACCTCAAGGAAGCCCAGGATATGACTAGCATGGACATGAGCTTGTAAAAGGAGGATCAGGAGCTAAAATTGGATCAAATTTGAAGGTTGAATGTGCAAGGCAAGGGCCTAAACGAAATTCCCATATCAAAGGCCCAACATTCAAGTCAAATGTTCCTAAAGATCCATTACAAGATGTTGGAGGCCCAATAAGAAGAGCTAGGGCCAAAGCAATGAAGTTTGAACCAAGACCTTCAAGAAATAGAACCTATGTTGTTAAGGTAGATTTCATCTCATAAAGGTCCAAGAGGCATTGTCTTACTCTTTGAAGCCCAACATGAAGTGTCCAAAGGCCCACGTGGAGTCTAATTGTGAGAACTCACTTAATTGGGAGATTTTTGCTTTCTTTGTATTCGCTAAGAATACTTGACTTATCAAGGGAGTGGTCTGCGTCCTTAGGTTAGAGTTCTAAGAGACAAGTTCTCTTAGGGTTCTTTCCATTGACCAACATTCTTACTAGGGATATAAGAGGCAAGTTCTCTTAGGGTTCTTTCTACTGACCAACATTTTTCTTACCCCTTTTCTTTTTGTATTCTATTTCTATCTTTTAAATTTTGTTTCTTGTGCTTCCATGTGTATTTGATTCTAGTCATTCCCGGGCATATTTCCATCTTATTGAAGGTTCTCTAGGACAAGTTCCTATTGAGTTTCCCATCAGCATGGATATTGTTGTGTTTCTTGGTTTTATTGCAGGTGCTAAAGGACTTTAAGTTGATGAAGTGAAAGTGAAGGCAATTAGAGAATGGCCAACTCCCAAGGATGCGAATGAAGTTCGAAGCTTCGATGGCAAACTTCTATAGGAGATTTGTGAAGGACTTCTCAACTATTGCTACCCCTTTGAATGAATTGGAGTTGCATTCTAAAGTTAGAGCCAACATTAAAAGGAGAAATAAACAATATGCAAAGCAAGTCAATAAAGGTTAAAGGCGTTTTATATTTGAACCCGGTGATGGGGTTTGGGTGCATCTTGAGAAAGAAGAGGTTTCTAGGACAAAGGAAATCTACGCTACAACCAAGAGTAGATGACCCCTTTCAAGTTTTAGAAAGGATTAATGATAATGCTTATAAAATTGATTTACCTAGCTCCTATGGTAATGTTTTTGTTGCATTCAATGTATCTGATTTATCCCCCTTTGATGCTGCAGATTCCAGGAGGGAGGGAATGATGGAGAACCATGGGAATGTGAAAGACAATAAGAGAAGCATATATGGTGTGATCCACCTCAAGGAAACCTAGGACATGACTTGCTTGCAAAAGGAGGCTTAGGAGCCGAAATTGGATCAGATTTGATGTCCGAATCTGCAAGGCAAAGGGTTGAACGAAATTCCCATATCAAAGGCCCAATATTCAAGTCTAATGTCCCTAAAGATCCATTACAAGATGTTGGAGGCCCAATGACAAGAGCTAGGGCCATAGCAATGAAGCAATCATTGAATTGTTTAATCCAAGACCTTCAACAGATAGAGCACATATTGTTGAGTCAGATTTCATCTCGTGAAGGTCCAAGAGGCTTTGCCTTACTCCTTGAAGCCTAACATGAAGTGTCCAAAGGCCCACTTGGAGTCCAATTGGGTGAACTCATTTGAATAGCATGTGACATCCATGTACCACTTGAAATAAGGAGAAGGGCGTGATCTATAAGGTCCATTACGTTTAGATCATGTTTTAATTAGTTTCCTTTTGATGGACGACCATCTAAGCAAGCAATGGAAGACATGGAAGCAATGAGACTAATAGAGTTCCCACAACCCATGGCTACAACATTTGGAGAAGAGGAATTTGGGCTCAGCAATTTTCTACAGTTCCCAGCCTTACTAAAGCCTTTTGGTGAGGTCAAAGTTTGTGTTTATGAAGAGTGACCAAAGCCCGAAGAAAGCCCATAATAACAATAAGGAGGCCGGCCAAAAACTCTTGAAGAGCATGACATTGTTGACTTGTTGACTTTGTGACTTTCTAACTTACTATGACCTTTAATTTTCTATTTAAGTTATGTTTCATAAATAGAGTTAATTTTCTATTTTGATGGCTTATAAGTCCTGGCTAGGACATGAGGAGGCTGCCCTTGTGCCTTCCTTGTCTATACATAGCTACCTTTGTTCCATTGTGAATCATCCTTGAAAAAAAATTAATTCAAGCCTGAGTTTATCTCCTTTGGCAGAATTTTCTGTTAGGTTTGTTTGGTTTTCCAAAAACGATCGCCTGGGTTTGATAATTTTTTGAAAATTATCAATTGATACTTTGTTTTTCTCATCTTGCCACCAAACATCACCTTATATCTGTTCCAGTTATCTCACAAAACACTCACCAAATCAACTTCTAGTCAAAAGTAAAGTAGTTCTTCATCATCTCCTCTACAACTTCCATTTTGATCATTTTTCCAAAATCCAATTGCTACCTGTCCAAGAGGGTTTTGTGGTCGGCTTTGAGGTGGTTGATTTGGGTTACCATAACAAAAATTTGGGTGATCTCTCCATCCAGGGTTGTAAGTTTGGGAAAAGGGATCATATTTTCGTTGTGGGTGCGGGTTAAAGTTTCCACCTATGGCATTGGCTTGAGCTACAGGTTCGTGCATTTGAGGACAATAATAACTAGTATGATCATACACGCAACAAATAGAACATGTTTCTGTCATATTACCACACAAGAGAGATTTCACAAGAGAAGTAAGTTCTTTTTGAGAAGAAGCACGTTCAAACAATTGAGATCCAAAGTTAGAGCTACTCACCTTATTCACACCTCGATAGGTATGAAGATTGTCTCTTGTTCAAAAGATCTTAGAATTGGCAGCCATGTTAGTTTACAGGTAGCGCGCGTCATTCGGAGTCTTACCCCACCAACACACCCCCACTTGCAGCATCAATGAGACTTCTATCCTGAGGTGTCAATCCTTCATAAAAATATTGAATGAGCAATTGGTTAGGTATTTGGTGGTGTGGGCATTGATTGCATAGTTTTTCAAAGCGGTCTCAGTACTTAGAGAATGTTTCGCCATGCAATTGCCTTATCTCACAAATTTCCTTCTTGATGTTAGCGGCTCTAGATGCAAGAAATTATTTTTCACGAAATCTCCTCTTCATGTCATTCCATGTCCGAATGGAACTGGAGGGCATGGAAAATAACCACTCTTCGGCCACTTCCTTCAAAGTGAAAGGGAAAGCTTTCGTTTTAACATGTTCCTTCTCCACTCCATTTGGTTTCATGCCATTGCAAACCATATGAAATTTCTTGAGGTGTGAGTGGGGGTCTTCTCTGCATGGCCATTAAAGGAAGGTAGTAAGTGAATAAAACCATATTTGAGTTCAAAATTGACATTATTATCAACATTAATGCACAAAGGTTAGTTTTCAAGATTTGGAGCTGCAAGCTCCTTGAGAGTGCAAGGTTCTTGGACTGCCATTGTGAATAGATTATCCAAGGATGAGTTTGAAGTAGACGAAGATGGTTCCCCTTCCTCAAGCTCTGATTGGAAAAGAGGATTGAAAGAACAACTCTTTTCTTGTAGAGTGCATGAAAGAGGCTCGAAAAGTTGTGAATGTAAAGGGGATTGGTCTAGATGGGCGGATTGATTGACGTAGAACTGTTCAATTTCTTCTTTGGTACGTTGTTGTTCAAACAGATTGGACATACATCCTACAAAAGAAAGCTAAATAACCACAAAAACAAACTTGAAAAAGAAGTTAGTAACAATTAAGTTCCCTGAAAATGGCGTCAAAATTTGAAAGGATTTCGTTTAGACCTTAAAATTCTATGCACGTAGTATAGGCTAGTAGTAAGGTATCGATCCCATAGAGAACTATAAAATAAGAACTAATTTTCTTTTTAAGCAAGCAAGAGTGTTTAAAAGCAAGAATGTAGGTGAATTAACTAGATGCAAAACTAAGCTAAAAATAAGAGAAAAAGTCACGAAAAGAAAACACACGCACTCACTCAATTCTTGGGGAGGGGTTTTATGCAAAACTAAGCTAGATTAAAGAGAGCAATTCATCAATTTCAAGAAAATCAAGATTTATCAAGATTCAATTGCAATAGAATTCACTAATAAACACCTAGGAAATTCAATCATAGAACACAAAGATGATTCAATTGTTATGTGTGTGATTAAGGACACCAATCTGGTCTAGTTTATCTCCAAAACTCGAATGCAAGATAACTCTTTTACTTTAAAAACTTGACCAAAACTTGAATGCATCAAGAATCAAAGTAAAGCATTAAAATATAAAAGGTTTTTAACAGTTGAATGACTTAACTTTATGGTAACCCTTTGGTTAAGTTAGATATTGACTGGAGGTCACTGGGAGAGTTTCACTCAGGTCCTGAAAGAGGAACTTTGGGTCCTTTCACTAACTTAGTCGATAAAGTGCACCAAAAATGACTTAAGAGCTCAACATAACAATTGCCTTGGGCAAACTATGCAATCAAACACCTCTTTAAAGAACACATCAGCAATATGTTGTTGCATCATTGGTTTTAGAACATGCCATAAAATGAGTCATTTTTCTAAATTGATCAACAACAACAGATATGTTGTCCTTAAAACTTTGAGACCTTGGTAAACCTATGACAAAATCCATAGAAATATCAATCCAAGGTTGATTAGGCACAGGTAAAGGGGTATATAAGCCATGCAATTTTACTTTAGACTTTGCTTACTTACATGTTATACACTTCTCACAAATAGATTGCACATCATTTTTCATTTTAGGCTAATAAAATATTCATACAATATATCCAAAGTCTTTTGGATACCAAAATGCCCCATCAAACTGCCCCCATGAGTTTCCCTAACAAGTAACTCATGAATAGAATTAGCTGGCACACATAATTTATCTTTCTTAAGTAGAAATCCTTCATGCCTATAAAATCACCAAATACATACATAGAACAAGCATCCCACACTTGGCCAAAATCAGAATCATTTGGATAAAATTCTTTAAGGAATTTAAAACCAAATAGTTTAGCTTGTAAAAAAGTAAGTAATGCATACCTTCTAGAGAATGCATCAACCACATCATTCTCCTTTCCATGTTTGTACTTGATGACATAAGGAAATGTTTCTATGAACTGCCACCACTTGGCATGCCTTTTATTGACCTTACCATGGGATTTTAAGAACTTTAAACTCTAATGATTAGAATGAATGATGAATTCCCTTAGCTACAATTAGTGTTGCCATGTTTAAAGAGTTCTTACTAATCTCTATAGTTCTTTATCATAAGTAGGATAATTCAATGCTGCCCCATTTAGCTTCTCACTAAAATAAGCAATTGGTTTAGAGTGTTGTATCAATGCAGCCCCCATTCCAATTCCAGATGCATCACATTCAACTTCAAAAGTTTTATTAAATTTGGGCAAACACAACAAAGGTGCATTAGTTAACTTATATTTCAATATATTATAAGCTCAATCATGCACATCATGCCACCTAAAAACAACATTCTTTTTAACAAGTTCATTCAAAGGTGTACTAATGGAACTAAAGTCTAACAAACCTTTGATAGAAACTTGCTAGAGTATGAAAACTTTCGCTTTCTTAGATGTAGGCCAGTTCCTTCTCTTCATCAACACTAGCACCTTGAAAACTGCCAACAAATCCAAGAAACACAACAGATTCCATGCAAAATGTACACTTTTTAAGATTAGCATACAATTATTCTCTTTTAGTATACTAAAAACAACATACAAGTGTTCCACATGATCATTTAAATTCTTGCTGTAAACTAAAATATCATCAAAGTAAACTACTACAAATTTTCCAATGAAAGCATGCAAGACATGGTTCATAAACCTCATGAACATACAAGGTGCATTAGTTAAACCAAATGGCATTACTAACCAATCATACAATCCATATTTAGTTTGAAATGCTCGTTTCCATTCATCTCCTTCTTTCATGAGAATTTGATATGACCATTATTTAAATCAATCTTAGAAAACAAGTATGAGCCATGTAATTAATCCAACACATCATCTAATCGAGGGATGGTATGTCTATACTTAACTGTTATTTTGTTCATGGCATGATAATCTACACACATGCGCCATGTTCCATTTTTCTTAGGGACTATAATTACGATAACTAAACATAGGCTATGACTCTCTCTTACAAATCCCTTTTTCACAGGTCATCAACTTCTTGTTGTATCTCCTTTGTTTCATTGGTATTGGCTCTATAGGCAGGTCGATTAGGAATAGCAACCCTAGGAATGAAATCTATTTGATGTTTAATGCCTCTTAAAGTGAGTAGTCCTATGGTATCTCTTCGAGAAAAAGGTCCTCAAACTCTTGTAACAAAGAAACAATCACACTAGGCAAAGTAGGGCTAAGGTCATTAGTAGAAAAATAAACATCCTTGTAAATAAGTACATGTAGTGGCTGCCTTGCCCACATAGCACTCTTATCCACACTTTTTCTAGTAATTTCATTTAATTTCTTACTTTTATTTCTTTCTTGAAACACCTCTCTCTTGATTTTTCCTTTTGACCTCACTATCTTTCTTGTCTCTCATTTGTTGTTTTCCTCTCTTTTTCCTTTCCTCTTGCTTAGTAATCGGATTTCTCTCATTTTATACTCACTTGCTATCCTAATCTAGCCTCGTGAGCTTGCAAAGGTTTAAAAGGGGTTAGTACAATGGTTTAGTTATTAAGTAAAAAAGTACCAATCATGTCTAACCTTCCTATTAAATTGCCCTAGACAACCTAATAAAATGTGTCGAGCATGCATTGCTGGCACATCACAAAGAACTTCATCTTTATATTTTCCAATACAAAAAGACTCTAAAACATGCTTGGCCATCTTAATTTCTCTACATTCATTCAGCCATTGCAACTTATATGGTTTAGGATGCTTAAAGGTATCCAAATTCAGCTTATCTACTAACAAAGTACTAGCAACATTAGTATAGCTGCCACTATCAATAATCATGCTACAGATCTTGTTTTTAATGTGGCATCAAGTATGGAAAATATGCTTACATTGTTCCCCTTCATTTTCATGCTTGGATTGAAATATTTAGCATATGCCTTCTGACCAGCATATCTCCACGCACATGTTTTTCAACAGCAACATCAGAACAATCCTCTAAGGGTGGTATTTCATCATCACTTGAACTAACACTCTCTACATCACCATTATCCAACACGATCATAACCTTTTTTTTGGACAATGAGAAGCAATATTTCCAAGCCATTGACACCTAAAGCACTTAATATGATGGAAACTCAGCAAAGGACATGCAAAGGATGGCACAATCTGGTTCAATATATTTTGATGATCCATTACACATTGGTAGAGGTCTAATAACTAGGGCTAAAGCTAAACAAATGAATGATGGAGATCAAGCCATGGAGGACATACCAAGGAGGGAGCAATCTAGTCCAGCTTAAGTTGATGATCCTTTACACATTGGAGGAGGGCCAACGACTCGAGCAAAGGCTAGAAGAATGAAAGAGGCTCTAAATGGACTAATTGAAGATGTTTGGGCCAAGCAAGAAGCCGTTGTGGCTGACTTAGACGTGGGGCATCCAAACAAGCTACTTTGCATGTTGACTGGTGGAATACATTTGAAAGATGCCCATTTTTGGACACCATAGAGCTTTCATTCGAGTTCGTGGTCTTCAATAGAGTTGAAGAGGACATCTTGAGCTTTCTAGAATGCCCCAAGAACGTCTAAATCAGAGTTCGTTTTGCCCCTTAGCAGACAAGATTTATGTGGAGTCCAAAATCTGCCCATACACCACTCTCCCTTTGCTTAGCGCAACCTTTTAGCGTTAGTTGCGTGTTTTGGACGTTTTTTTTGGTATTTTTATGTAATAATCAGCTATTTAAACTATTTAAGTCCAAGGGTTTCAGTTTGTTTGGATACTTTTATTATTTTGGGTTTTAGTTGCCAATAGGGCTGTTTAAGCTAATTTAGTTAATTTCAGCCCAGCTTGGTTTGTTTTGGACTTATTTTACTTAGTTATTTGTTAGTTTTCTTTAACCTAGATAACATTTAAGTAGCTTTCAAAAACAATTGTAAGGAGATGATCACGAATTCTGAATTGAAAAGTTTTTCTTCACAACTCCTGATTTTTCTTAGAACTGAAAACTCATCTAGTTTAAATCCTTGTGAGAGACTTATCGAACACCTTTCCATAGTGTTTGTGGTGGCATCCCTTTCCAATACCTTTGGTTCTTGTTTCTCCAAGCAACGGGTTAAATGTCTTTCTGCTGTTATATATTCCAACTGGTCCTGGAAATTCATTTTCTGAATTTGATTACTGGGTTCAAAAGCACGTTCTTGTCGGGTCCACATAAGTTTGGTATTAGAGCTTTGGCTTAATTCTATTGAACTCATACATATTCTTTTATGCTTTCTTTTTTGTTTATTGAGAATCTCACAAAATTCGTTTCTTTTTGGTTGTAACAAATCTAACTTTCATATTCTTTTATGTCTTTTTGAATTCTTGTTTTTGAATTTATGTTCTTGTTTTCTTTTAGTGAATTTTTTCTTTCTTGACCTTTAGACCTAAATCAGAAAAAAAAAAGTGAAAAGGGAAAGGAAAAGGAATCAGAAAAGAAAAAAGTGAAAAAGAAAGAAAAAAGAATCATAAAAGAAAGAAATCATAAAAAAAGAAAAAGAAAAAAAGAGCCAAAAGCACAAAAGCAAGAGCCTTATATTCAATTCTGCAATTAAGACCAGATTATGCTAATCCTTGTTATATCTTGAGTCTTAGTTCATCTTCTGAGTCTTCCTTTGAGTCTTCTGATTTCTAGAGTCACAATTCTGTCCATTCCATTCACTTTGTTCAACAATTCATTCCACCACTTATACTCTTGTGTTTGGTGAGTTTAACTTGCAGGATTCACTTAGATTTGAGCTACTTAGTTCTATTAAGAGCTGAGTTAAGTGAAGTGAGACGAAAAAGGCAAAGTGATGAACATTAAGTTAAAAGCCTTCAAGAAAGTAAACACCCCGGGGAGAGAATACATCTTTGGGTAAACACTTGGGGGTGTGGGGGGGGGGGGGAACTTTTACTACTCACTTTTTGTTCTGGTTTGCAGATTTCACTTAAAATGGCTGCTAGTGGAGAAGAGAGGAGGGCAAATGAAACTGTAGAGCAAAGGGCCATGCTTGGAAAGGCAAGATGCAACTATGTCTGGATTGCAAAGAAATCGTGGAATTGAGGCACCACAAGTGCAGAGGAAATGAAGGCAACTAGTTCTTGATAAGTTTGACGATGAGTATGATGATCTTGAGAAGTTTGACAATCATGCTCCTTTGGAACGAATTGAACACCTTAGAGTGGGTGGAAGAAGAAGAAGACTTGTGGATCAAGTGGATAGGAATTTGGGCAGCATTAAGTTCAATATTCCTCCCTTCCAAGGAAAAAGGTGATCCAGAGGCTTACTTGGAGTGGGAGAAGCGAGTAGAGTGAGTTTTTGATTGCTATAATTACTCCAAAGAAAAAAAGGTAAAACTTGCTACTGTTGAGTTTACTGACTATGCTATTGTTTGGTGGTATCAACTTGTTTTATCTAGGAAACGCAATCATGAGAGGCCCATTGAAACTTGGGAGGAAATGAAGGCTATCACAAGGAAGAGGTTTGTCCCGTCCCACTACTACTGAGATTTGTACAAGTCAACATAGCCTTACCCAAGGGTTGAAAAGTGTGGAAGAGTACCCCCAAGAAATGGAGCTGGCCATGATTTGAGCTGATGTATAGGAAGACCAAGAAGCAACCATGGCACACTTCTTAAAGAGCTTGAATAGAGATATTGCGAATTTAGCGAAGATGCAACACTATGTGGAACTTGAGTACATGGTGCACATAGCCATGAAGGTGGAATGACAACTTAAGAGAGGGGGTTCCAAATATAGTTTGACCACTTCCACTTGGTGATCAAAATGGAACAAAACGGGCAACAAGGTGGAAAGAAGGGAAATGCCCAATTTAAGCAAGACATCCAGTGCGAGTAAAGGTAAAGAAGTTGCCCAAACTTCTAAAAATAGTGATACCAAATGTTTTAAGTGTTTAGGCAGGGGACATATAGCATCACAAGGCCCTAACAAGAAGGTGTTAGTGATGCGGAGGGATGGCGAAGTAGAATATGAAAGTGAAACAAGTGAGGCCAATTCTGAGCAAGAGCCATATGAGAGCGAGGGGAAGAAATATCTAGTTGTTAGTGAAGCTCTTGTCACTAGAAGGACTATGAGTGCACAAGTGAAATAGGAGGATGATGCATAGCGTGAGAACATCTTCCATACCCAATGCCCCATTAGAGGCAAAGTGTGTAGCATGATTATAGATGGAGGAAGTTGCACCAATGTTGCTAGCACCTTGTTGGTAGAAAAAATGAAGCTCCCAACTTTGAAGCATTCGCAGCCTTATAAGCTGCAATGGCTAAATGAATGTGGTGAAATAAACGTCAGCAAACAAGTCTTAATTTCGTTTACCACAGGGAGATATAGCGATGGTGTACTTTGTGATGTGCTTCCTATGCATGCCGGACATTTGTTGTTGGGAAGGCCATGGAAATTTGATAAGAGGGCTATGTATGATGGATTCAAGAATAGGTATTCTTTTGTAATGCATGGTAGACTTATAACTCTTGTACCACTAACTCCCCAAAAAGTGTATGAAGATAATACAACCAGCCTCACCAAGAACACTACTAAACAAGACAAGCTTTCTATGTCTAGTGGACCAACTACAAGGCAGAGCAAGCTTCAAAACTCAAGCAAGCTATGCAAGGATTTGTTTAAGGCTTAATCACATCTCAAATTCACAATGAGGCCAAGACATCCATGGAGGAACACCAAGGCATGCCAAAGCTTGTAATTTTGCTAAGGGAGGCGTGAAGAGGCTAATTAAAGACAAGCTCAATATCACTCATAAAAGGGATTGTATTATTTGGGCTTGTAATTTAGCTGCTTTTATTCAGTTTAAGTTTTGAACTTGTTTTATGGGCTGTTTATATTAGGCCCATTTTTTGCTTTTATTTAGTTTAAGTTTTGAACTTGTTTTACGGGCTGATTGTATTAAGCCCATTGCTTGTTTTAGAAGTTTAGATCATCTTATTTTCTACAATAAAAATAGAATGGAATGAGGGATGTAAGACAAACTTTGAATGATTTTAGTGCACGAAATTTCCAGAATTTGGATTTCTTCAAGAGAAGTGTGATTGCCTTGGTTACTTCGAGAAATTAATTTGCAACAACAATTCAGTACTTGCAATGTGAATTAGTTTCTGATTTCTTTGGGATTGGGTCTCGATTCTTGAAATTGGGGCTTGATCTAGCATGTTCTTGGGATAAAAAGTTGGGGTAATGAACGAATAGAATTAGGGGGGTTTCAAGAACTCAGATTTCTTGGGGTTTCTATATCAAAAGATCAAGTGAGATTAAAGAGTGAATATGAAAAGAAAAAGAGTGAACTAGAAAGTGCAAAAGAAACAAAAAACAACCAAAAAAAAAAGAAAACAAAGAAAGAGAGTGAAAAAGAACAAAAGAAGCAGAAAAAGAGAAAGAAAAGAAAGAAAGAAAAAAAGAAACATAGAGAGACGAAAAAGATAGAAACTCTGCTTTCTTTGCAAAAAAAGGTGAGCTCAAGAGAGCTCTTATCTTAAAGGAGTCCATCTTTGTACTCTTGTACAAAGAAGCATTCCTAAGTACAAACAACCTTAATCATATTCTGCCTAGTGTTGTTTCGTCTCTTTTGCAGGAATTTGAAGATGTCTTTCCTGAGGAGATTCACCATGGATTACCACCAATGAGAGGGATTAGACATCAAATAGATTTCATCCCTAGAGCATCCATTCCAAACCAGCCAGCTTATAGAACAAACCTGAGGAGACTAAGGAGCTACAATGGTAGGTTGAGGAGTTGCTAGCAAAGGGTTACATCCGAGAAAGCTTGAGTCCATGTGTCGTTCCAATATTGTTATTGCCTAAAAAGGATGGATCTTGGAGAATGTGTGTTGATTGCTGAGCTATTAACAAGATACCAGTAAAGTATAGACACCCCATTTCTAGGCTAGATGATATGCTTGACAAGTTATATGGCTTTTATGTTTTCTCAAAAATGACTTAAAAGAGTGGATACCATCAAATCTGAATGCGCGAAGGAGATGAATGGAAAATAGCATTTAAGACTAAACATGGTCTATATGAGTGGTTAGTTATGCCATTTGGTTTAACCAATGCATCAAGTACATTTATGAGATTAATGAATCATGTGCTGCGCACCCACACTGGTAAGTTTGTACTTGTTTATTTTGATGATATCCTTATGTATAGCAAAAGCTTAGGTGAGCATGTTCAGCACCTAAAATCTGTCCTAAGTATTTTTCACAAAGAGAGCTTATATGCTAACCTCAAGAAATGTTTTTTTGGTACTGATCAAGTTGTTTTTCTTGGAAATGTTGTAAGTTCTAGGGGCATTGAGGTAGATGAAGAAACGGTAAGGGTCATTCGAGAGTGACCAACACAAAAATATGTGACTCAGGTGAGGAGTTTTCATGGGATAACAAGCTTCTTTAGAAGGTTTGTTAAGGATTTCAGTACCACAGCTGCACCTATAACCGAAATTATCAACAAAAGTGTAGGTTTCAAGTGGGAGATGAACAAGAAAAAGTTTTCAACTTGATAAAGGAAAAGCTTAGCTCAGCACCATTATTAGCTTTTCCTAACTTTGCTAACACATTTGAAATTGAGTGTGATGCTTCAGGTATAGGAATTGGAGCGGTATTCATGCAAGAAGGTCAGTCTTTAGCTTATTTCAGCTAGAAATTTAGTAGAGCAGCCTTAAACTACCCAACTTATGACAAAAGGATGTATGCTTTGGTGAGTGCTTTGGAGACATGGCAGCATTTTTATGGCCCAAGGAGTTTGTGGTTCACACTGACCATAAGTCGTTAACGTATTTGAACTGTCGAAATGCATTATCTAGGAGGTATGCTTTACTATCTAATTTAAATACTAAGCTATTAGGATTTGATTATATAAAGGATATGTATGCTAATGATCCTGATTTTGCTAATGTGTTTGAAGCTTGTGCTAATTCTGGATTTGGAAAGTTTTATAGGCATGAAGGATTTCTATTTAGAGAAAACAGATTGTGCATGCCTGATTGTTCATTACGAGAGCTATTGGTTCGAGAATCATATGGGGGAGGTCTTATGGGACATTTCGGTGTTAAGAAGACCTTGGATGTGTTAGTTGAGTATTTCTTTTGGCCTCACATGAAGCGAGATGTGGAGAGAGTTTGCAATCAGTGCATTACATGCAAATAAGCCAAATTGAAGTCACGACCTCATGGATTGTACAATCCCTTACCAATCCCTAGCAAGCCATGGGTGGACATTTCAATGGACTTTCTCCTGGGTTTGCCTAGGAAAATGGATGATGGCAGTCACGTAGCCAATCTGTTTTTTCAAGGAGATTGTGCATCTACATGGAGTTCCAAAGACTATCATTTTAGATCGGGATGCAAAGCTCTTGAGCTACTTTTGGAAGGTATTATTGGGTAAGCTAGTAGTAAGTTGCTATTTTATACAACTTGTCATCTATAAATCGATGGACAAATAGAGGTAGTAAATAGAACCTTGTCTAAAATCTTACGTGCTATTATTCAAAAGAATCTGAAAAATTAGTAAGAATGTTTACCTCATGTTGAGTTTGTCTACAATAGAGTTATGCATTCTACTACTAATTGTTCTCCTTTTGAAGTTGTTTATAGCTTTAATCCAATACCACCTTTAGACTTGATTCCATTACTTTTGAATGAACGTGCTAGTTTAGATGGAAAAAAGAAGGCTGACATAGTGAAGCAAATGTAGGAAAAGGTTCGGAAACAAATAGAGAAGAGAATAGAGCAATATGCCCACCAAACCAATAAGGGTAGACATAAAGTGATTTTGAATCGAGAGATTGGGTTTGGAAGCACATGCGAAAGGAGAGATTTCCAGCAAAAAGACTATCCAAGTTGCATCCGAGAGGAGATGGACCATTTCGAGTGGAACTTCCAGGTGAGTATGATGGTGATCAAACGATGGAGGACATACCAAGGACGGAGCAATCTAGTCCAACTCAAGTTGATAATCCTTTACAAATTGGCCAATGACTCGTGCAAAGGCTAGAAGAATGAAAGAGGATCTAAATGGACTAATTGAAGATGTTCAAGCCAAGCAAGAAGCCATTGGGGCTAACCTAGGTGCGGGGCATCCAAACAAGCTACTTTGCATGTTGGCAGGTATCGAACACCCCAAGAAAACAAGGTTTTTGAAACCACCTAATCCTATTGAATCAAATCCTCAATCTTTCTATTCTAAGAACATGCCAGTTCAAACCCAATTATATGAAATTGAGACCCAAACCCAAAGAAAACAGAAGAATTGAACACACCACAAGTGGTTACCTTGATAAGTGATGCAATCCTTGAAGTAACAAGAAGAAGAACACGCCTTTCTTGAAGATAATATCTCTGAATGTTATTGATCAACTAATCTGAAGTTTACAAGGATAAAATAAGGTGTTATACTATTGCTCACGTCCTAACCCTAAAAGGAATAGGTTACAAACCCATTTAATGCTAAAAATAAGCCTAATCCTAACTAGTTCAGGAGTTATAGCCCAATAATGCAATATGATCCTAATCCACTTAGGATTGGGCTAAACTAACTTTAATAAGACCAAAATAACTTGAATAAACCTAAGAGGGGGAGGGGGAGACGGGCCTAATGGAGGCATAAAATAAACTAAAGCAAGCTTACAAATGAATACCCAGTCCATAACAAGTCTTTTGGCCCTAATAAATAAAGGATAAATAACAAGTCCAATGTATTAAATTAAGCCCATAAGAATAATTGAACTTGTCTTGAAATTTGGATAAGTATTAGCCCCTCCACATACCCTCTCTAGAAGAATCACAAGCTTGACTACTTCACTTGAATTCTCCGTGGATGGTTTGGCCTTGTCATCAAGGTGAGATGTAATGTGACTTTGAACAAACCGTTGAAGTGCTTGTTTAAGCCTTGCTGCACGTTGCCTTGTAATAGGTCTACTTGGTAAAGTAACCTTGTCTTGGCGTGTGGCACCTTGATCTCCATTGCTGCCCTAGCTTTCTATATCATTTCCTCCCTCATCAAAAGGATCCATCCTTGAATGAGCCCTATGTTATCAAATGAAGAGAGATCAACAACATTAAATGTAGCAGATACTTGATAATCACCTGCCAAATCAGTCTTGTAGGCATTATCGATACTTGATAATCACCTGCCAAATCAGTCTTGTAGGCATTATCGTTAATCTTTTCAAGGACTTGGAAAGGTCCATCGCCTCTAGGATCTAACTTGGATTTCCTTTGCTTAGGAATTCTCTCTTTCCTAAAATGCACCCACCCAATCACTAGGTTTAAATTGCATCAACTTGCACCCTTGATTAGCTTTTTGTGCATATGCTTCATTCCACTTCTCTATATGCTATCTTGCCTACTCATGAATGTTGCATACCAAATCTACCTTCTTTTGTCCATCTGCGCTAGTTATCTCACTTAAAGGTGAAGAACACAAATCTAAAGGTGTTAATGGACTAAAACCATAAACATAAAGAACATAAATCTAAAGGTGTTAATGGATTAAAACCATAAAAAATCTCAAAAGGGGAATAACCAATAGTAGAATGTGTACTCCTATTGTATGCAAATTCAACTAATGGAAAACATTCTTCCCATGTTTAAAGATTTTTATCAACCACAGCACTCAAAAGAGAGCCTAAAGTTCTATTCACCACTTCAGTTTGAGGATGGCAAGTAGTAGAAAAAAAAGTTTAGTACCTAGCTTACCCCAAAGAACACGCTAAAAATGGTTCAAAAACTTCACATCACGGTCAGAAATGATAAGGCCAAGAAAAACAATTTTATCCATACATAAAGAACACTTTTCAAGTTTAGCAAATAGTCTTTCATGTCTAAGTGCTTCTAGTACAGATTTAAGATATATAACATGCTCATCAAGACTTTTGCTATAAATCAGGATGTCATTAAAAGTGTATACCATAAACTTGCCAATAAAATCATGCAAAACATGGTTCATTAATCTCATGAAAGCATTTGTCATACCAAATGGCATGACCATCCACTCATATGGACCCTATTTCATTTTAAAGGCTGTTTTCCACTCATCCCATACTTTCATTCTAATCTATGATAAGCACTCATGAAATCAATTTTTGTAAAGAAACAAACACCATGTAACTCATCAAGCATATCATCTAACCTAGGAATGGGGTGGCGATACTTTACCATTATCTTGTTTACTGCCCCACAATCCAGGCACATATGCCCCCAGTTCCATCTTTCTTCGGCACCAATAGCACTAGAATTGTGCATGGGCTTAGACTTTCCCTCACGTGGCCCCTCTCAAGCAACTCCACTTGCCTTTAAAGCTCATTTGTCTTCTCAGGATTACTCCTATAGGCTGGGTGGTTTGGAATTTCAACTCGTGGCACGAAGTCAATCTGCTGTTCAATGCCCTCAATGGTGGTAATTGCTTGGGCAACTCATCTAGAAAGACATCAGAGTATTCTTGCAAAACAATTTTCACAAAACTAGGCAAAGAAGGTTAAGGTCAGTCTTATTATAAAACAAATCCTTATACCTAAGCAAAACCAATGGTTTCTACTCAACTCTTTTTCTTTTGCAAAGAAAGTACTCATTTTTTATTCCACTCTTCTTTTCACCCTTCTCTCCTTTTTTCAATTGCGCTACTCTCTTTCTTTTGCTCACTAGTGCACTTAGTCTCAATTGGGCCTTTGTTCTTATTTTCTTGAATGGCCTCTTTTTCTTTTCTTTACACTCTTGACCTCTCCAAGTTCTTGTTCTTCCATGGCTTTTGAAAGTCTCAACTGATCTTTTTAAATTTCTCTTGGTGAAAGAGGTGCCAATGTGAAGTGTTTCTCCCCCATTTTGAATGAATACCTATTTCTGAATCCATCATGCACTACACGCTTATCATATTGCTATGATCTCCCCCAATAGTAAATGAATGGCATGCATAGGATAGTATCCCACAACACTTCATCAGAAAATCTCCCAATTGGGAATGCCACTAGCACTTGCTTGTTCACCTTAACCTCTCCACACTCATTAAGCCATTGCAACTTATAAGGACTAAAGTGCTTAATGAGAGGCAGCCCCCAATTTCTCAACCAAAACCGTGCTTGCAACATTGATGCAACTACCTCCATCAATTATTAAACTACACATCTTACCCTTAAATAAACATCTGGTGTGGAATATGTTCTTCCTTTGTTCATCGAGCTCTATCTTTTCTTATGCATTGAGAGCTTGCCTCACTACTAGTGCTTTGGCCTATACAGGTTGCTCAACTTCTTCATCAGTGCAAGCCTCCAACTCAAGCATATCCTCTCCATCACTATCTTCTGATTCAATTACCGCATCTCACAAATACATGATCTTCCTATTGGGATATTAGTTTGCCTTACGAACTGAACCCAAACACTTGAAGCATTTGATGTCTCTTTGCTTAGTGCTAGGATTTTGATCATTAGATGTAGGTGCACCTTTAGAGGCTGTCCACTTTTCCTTGGACTTGTCCTTATTGTCATAGGACTTATCCTTGCTCTTTTCCTCCTTCTTGGGACATTTAGGACCCCAAGAATTTAAAGGTCCCAAGGTGTTGCACTTGCTGAATCTTTTTCCCTTCAATTGCTTCTTAATCTTCATAGCCATGCTTACCATGTCCTCCAACTCCAACTACTGATGAAGCTCTAGCACGTAGGCTATCTCTTTGTTTAGACTAGCAAGGAACCGAGCCATTGTAGTCTCTCTATCCTCCTCTATGTTAGCTCTTATCATAGTTATCTCCATCCCCTTATGGTAATCTTCCATGCTCTTTATGCCTTGCCTCAATGTTTAGAGTTTTTGATGCAACTCCATATAGTAGTAACTTGGCACGAATCTCTTTTTCATGATGTGTTTCATCTAATAACAGGTTTCAATGGGTCTTTCTCTAGTTCCTCTTCTACTAACCATCAATTGATCCCACCAAATCGCAACATAATCAAAGAATTCAACTACCACTAGCTTCACCTTCTTCTCCTCAAAATAGTTGTGGCAGGCAAATGTCGTCTCTACTTTCCTTTTCCACTCCAAGTAGGCATCTGCATTATTCCTTTCTTGAAATGGTGGCTTCTTCATTTTGATGTTGCTAATGTTTCTATCTACCTTTTCAGTCTCTTCCTCCTCTTTGGCTCTTTCAACTCTTCCTTTATAACCACCTCTATTTCTGCCTCTATCTCCTCTATAACCTCTTACATTGTTTCGACCTACATACCACTCTTCCTCATCAAATCCATCTTCATCTTGCTCCTCCTTATAGTGATAATGATTATCAACTAGAGGGCTCTCTCTTCTTCTTGTCCCATTATTCCCTGAAGATTCGGCTTGAATAGTTCTAAGAAGCCTATCTTGTCTTTCAAAGTTTCTATCTTGCTGCTAAAACTTGTCTTTGACTTCAAGAAACATAGTCTCTATACTCTTGAACTAATTTTGCATTGCTTCATGCAAAAAGAATGTATTTCGTTGGTCTTCTCCTCTCCCATCACTGTTTCCATCTTTATTGCTATTATGAGACATGATTAGTTCCTGCAAGAAAACGTTAGAAGCCTCACAACACTCCCTCATGTGTTTCTCTCTGGAAAAGAAATTCCCATGCGTGTTTTACCAATAATATGGTGTTTCACTATTTAATCTCATACTCTTGCCTTTTTCCACTCAAGTGCCTCCTTCCTTGTTACTCTTCAGGATCACTTCAACAAGGGCAAGGAAATCAACAAGCAACAAGTTCAAGTAGCAGCACAAAGATAATGACCTCAACAAAGAAAACGAGTAAATAAAACAAATCTAGAAGCAAAATATTGTAAGGACAGAAAAATAAATCAAATTGCCAATACACAGATGAAGGGTAGTGTAGGCAATGATTCTTGTGTCAATTGAACAATTATGAGTGCAAAAATTGTTCAAAACAATGTAGAGAAGCAAAGATAGGTACCAAAATAAGAAATAAACCAAGAAAATAAAAAAGAAAAAATAATATGACAAACTCACCAAACCAGATATCAAATTATTATTATTATCCCAATCTACCAAAATTCCAAAATTTGAAAAAATTGGTTCAAAGAAAACATTTCTTGATAGGTTCTTGAATGAAAGAAAGATAATATAGATGAATCTTGAATGAATAGAACAAATCTTGAATGAAAGGTCAAACAAAGCTTCAAAGAATCACAATCATGGATGTTTTCTTGATCAATCTTGAAATGTCTTTTCTTTTCTTTTATTTTCTGTTTTTTTAAGGAATCAACAAAGGAAAAAAATGAAAGATACGTATGAGTTCAATAGAATTAAGCCCAAGCTTTGATACCAACTGATACGGAAACCCCAAGAAAACAAGGTTCTTGAAACCTCCTAATCCTATTAAATCAAATCCCCAATCTTTCTATTCTAAGAACATGCTAGTTCAAACCCCATTTATATGAAATTGAGACCCAAACCTAGAGAAAACAGAAGAATTGAACAGGCCACAAACAATTACCTTGATAAATGATGCAATCCTTGAAGTAACAACAAGAAGAAAACGCCTTTCTTGAAGAGAATATCTCTCAATGTTATTGATCAACTAATCTGAAGTTTACAAGGATAAAATAAGGTATTATTCCTAATCACGTCCTTAACACTAAAAGGAATAGGTTACAAATTTAATGCTAAAAACAAGCCTAATCCTAACTAGTTTAGGAGTTATAGCCCAATAATGCAATCTGATCCTAATCGACTTAGGATTGGGCTAAACTAACGTAATGAGACCAAAATAACTTAAATAAACCCCTAGGGTGGGGGGTGGGAATTGACATAATGGGGGCGTAAAATAAACTAAGGCAAGCTTACAAATGAATACCCAGTCCATAACGAGTCTTTTGGCCCTAATAAATAAAGGATAAATAACAAGCCCAACGTATTAAATTAAGCCCATTAGAATAATTGAACTTGTCTTGAAATTTGGCTAAGTATTAGCTCCTCCACACACCCTTTCTAGATGAATCACAAGCTTGACTACTCCACTTGAATTCTCCATGGATGGTTCAGCCTTGTCATCAAGGTGAGATGTAACTTGACTTTGAACAAACCCTTGAAGTGCTTGTTTAAGCCTTGCTGCATGTTGCCTTGTAATAGGTCTGCTTGGCAAAGTAACCTTGTCTTGACATGTGGCACCTTGATCTCCATTGCTGCTATGGCTTCTTGTATTAATAGATTTGAAAGATGCCCAAGTTTGGACACATTAGAGCTTTCATTTAAGTTTGTGGTCTTCATTAGAGTTGAAGAGGACATCTTGAGTGCCTAAGAAGGCCTAAATCAGAGTTTGTTTGGAGTCTAGGATCTACCCATACATTGCTCTCCCTTTGCCTAGTGAGATCTTTTGGCTTTAATTGCATGTTTTGGACCTTGTTTTGGTATTTTTATGTAATAATGGACTATTTAAACTATTTAAGCCCAAAGGTTTCAGTTTGTTTGGATAACTTTTATTATTTAGGGTTTTAGTTGCTCTATTGCGCTGTTTAAGTTAATTTAGTTAAATTCAGCCCAGCTTGGTAGTTTTGGGCTTATTTTACTTAGTTAGGGTTTGTTAGGTTTCTTTAACCTAGAAAACATTTAATTAGCCGTCAAAAATAATTGTAAGGAGATGATCACGAATTCTGAATTGAAAAGTGAGTTTTTGTTCACAACTCTTGGTTCTTCTTAGAACTGAAAACTCATCTAGGTTAAATCCTTGTAAGAGACTTATCAAACACCTTTCTATAGTGTTTGTGGCGTCATCCCTTTCCAATACCTTTGGTTCTTGTTTCTCTAAGCAACAGGTTAAAGGTCTTTCCACTGTTACATATTCCAACTAGTCCTGGAAATTCATTTACTGAATTTAATTCGTGGGTTCAAAAGCACATTCTTGTCAGGTCCACATCAATGAAGGAAGCTCTTAATGGACTTATTGAAGATGTTTGAGCTAAATAAGCAACAATAAAAGCTTATTTAGTCTTAGAGAGATCAATAAGCCATATCACACATTACATAGGCCTAATTAGTTATTTATTCGTCCTAATTAGAAGACGATGCTATTTTGATGATTTTAGGACATCTCTAGCTGATTTGGGCTGCCTAAAAGTCCACTAAATATTTGGCTTTAGGAGTTAGTTTTGAAAGACACTCCTAAATCTTAGGGATTTCCTTATTTTTAGGAAAAAAATCATTGCTGGTAGATTGATTAAGGTTTTCTTTAACCTGTATAGGCATCATCTTTGTACAAGAATTCAGATTGGAATTTGTTTTACATTTTTGGTGAGGTTATTCACTTTGTTGGTTCTTTATTGAACTTGGAACTTATCAAGGTTATTCCTTATGGCGTTCATCTGATTTATCACTCTCAATCTATTCTTTACCTAGAGTGTGCTGTCAATATCCTTCTTTATAACTTTGGTTCGTGTTTCTTAAAACATTGGTGAAGGTTTTTTTAAAAAACATAACTGATTTAGCTTTTTTTGGAAATTCCTTTCAACAACTTGTTTGTGGGTTCCTAGATCTTGATTTATGGGGTTCACATCAGTTGGCATCAAAGCTTGGGTTATTATAAATCAATTTGTTGCGTATTACTTATTTTGATTCACTTTTCTTATTGTTTTTGTTGGTTTCTTCCATACACGTTTCTAGCAAATCTGGTTGCTTTCTTCCATACATGTTTCTTGCAAATGCTTGGTAGGATCAACTTGTTTTGATTAGGAGATGAAATCGTGGGAGGCCAATTGAAACTTGGGAGAGGATGAAGGCTATTATGAGGAAAAGATTCATTCCATCTCTTTACTATATGGACTTGTACCAATTGCTTCAAGGCCTAACTCAAGGATCTAAGAGGGTGAGGAGTACCACAAGGGAATGGAGATAGCCATGATTAAGGCTGAAGTGGAGGAGGGTTGAGAGGCAACTATGGCACAATTTTTACATGGCTTAAATCAGGAAATTGCAAATTCAGTAGAGTTGCAACATTATGTGGAGCTATAGGATATGGTACATATGGCCATGAAGATTGAGAAGCAATTTGAAGAACAGCAATCAATACAGTTTGGGGAAAATCGAGTCCTTGCTCTGAGAAACCAAATTGGAGTAAGAAGGATGATAATACAGATCTTAAGGAAGTCTGAATCATCTAAAGACAAGGATGTTGATTCTAGCCCAGATAATGGTAACCCTTAAGCCTCTAGAAACAGAGATATTAGATGTTTTTAAGTGTTTAGAAAGGGATAGATTGCATTGCAGTGCCCGAATAAGTGACTGATGATTTTGAGGGGAGATTTTGATGTTGAGACCAAAAGTGAATCAGATGATGATTGCACGCCATAATCAGAGGGGTTGATGATGAAGTGTACACAATTGTCTGGTGAAATCCTTGTCATTAGGAGAGCTTTCAATGTGCAAGTGATGACGGAAGATGAAGCATAACAAGAAAACATCTTCCACATAAGTTGTCACATAAAGGACAAGGTATGTAGCATGATTATAGATAGGGGAAGTTGTGATAATGTAGCAAGCAATCTTTTGGTTGAAAAATTAGACCTACCTACTACTAAGCACGCAAGACTTTATAAATGTCAATGGTTGAATGAATGCAAGGAAGTCAGGGTTAATAAACAAGTACTGGTGTCATTTTCCATTACTAGGTATCATGATGAGGTGCATTGTGATGTTATACCTGCACATGCTAGTCATCTGCTTTTGGGCCAACAATGATAGTTTGATTGGAGGATTATGCATGACGGCTTTAAGAATAGATACTCTTTTGTAATATATAAAACCTATATCTCTTGTACCATTAACACCTCAGCAAGTATATGAAGTTCTAGTGAGGATAGAAAATGAGTGTGAGAAAAGAAAGAATGAGGCTGAATGTGAAAAAATTAAAAGTGAGAGTGAATATGAAAAAAGGAATCACAAAAAAACAAGAAATATAAAAGCTTGAAGAGCAAGAGAGAAAAAAAAAGCAAGATTTTATGCAAAAGAAAGTGAGGTTAAGACAACTTTTTGTTCAAAACAGCCAATGATTGTACTTTTGTGCAAAGAGGCTTATTTTAATACTAACGATCTTATCCCATCTTTTCCTACTGCTATTACGTCTCTTTTGCAAGAATTTGCTGATGTCTTTCTTGATGAAGTTCCCAATGGTTTACCAAATAGAACATCAAATTGATTTTTCCCAGTGCATCAATTCCTAACCGACCAGCTATAAGAGCAATCTCGAGGAGACAAACTTCTTAGGCAAGTTAAGGAGTTACTAGCTAGAGGGTATCTGAGAGAAAGTTTGAGTCCATGCATAGTTTCTGTTCTACTTGTGCCTAAGAAGGATGGAACATGTAGAATGTGTGTTGATTGTAGATCTGTCAACAAAATTACAATAAAGTATCACCATCCCATTCCTATGTTGGATAATATGCTTGATGAATTGCATGGTTCGTTTATTTTCTCTAAGATTTATTTGAAGTTTGGTTATCATGAAATTCACATGTGAGAGGGTGATGAGTGGAAAACTGCCTTTAAGACTAAGTATGGCTTATATGAGTGGCTAGTTATGTCTTTTAGGTTAACTAATGCCCCTAGTACTTTCATGAGATTGATGAACCATGTCTTACGTTGTTTCATTGGTAAGTTTGTTGTTGATTACTTTGATGATGGTCTGATTATAGCCAGAACTTAAATAAGCATCTTGAACATTTGCAAAAAAATTTAAGTATTTTACGTGATGAAAAGTTGCATGAAAACCTCAAGAAATATTCCTTTGCACTAATCAGATTGTATTTCTTGGATATGTTGTTAGTGCTAAGGGAATAGAGGTTGATGAAGAAAAGGTTAAGGCTATTCGTGATTGGCTTACACCTAAATCTATAACTGAGGTGCAAAGCTTTCATAGGTTAACTAGTTTTTATAGAAGGTTTGATAAAGATTTTAGCACCATTAACTGAATTTGTTAAAAAGAATGTTTGACTTAAGTGGGGGTAGTAAACAAGAATCAAAATTTAATTTGATTAAAGACAAGCTAAGTTTAGCAACCTTACTTGCTCTACTTAGCTTGCTAAAACTTTTGAAGTTGAGAGTGATGCTTCAAGTCTAGGTATTAGGGCTGTTTTGATGCAGGAAAACCAAGCCCTTGCTTACTTTAGTGAAAAACTAAATGTGGCAGCCTTGAACTACAACTTGTGACAAGGATATGTATGCATTAGTGAGGGCCTTAGAGACATGGAAACATTACTTGTGGGCCAAGGAGTTTGTCATTCATACTGATTATAAGTCTTTGAAGCATTTAAAGGGCCAAGGTAAGTTGAACAAACGCCGTGCAAAATGGGTAGAGTTCATTGAATCTTTTCCCTATTTGATCAAGTACAAACAAGGTAAGGAAAATGTGGTTGCAGATGCTTTGTCTCACAGATATACCTTAATCTCTAAGCTGGATACTAAATTGTTAGGCTTTGAGTACATTAAGGATTTATATTCTTCTAATCTTGATTTTGGTAATATGTTTGAAGATTGTGAAAATGTTGCCGTTGGCAAATTTTATAGGCTCACAAGTTTTTATTTTGTGAAAATATATTTTATGTGCCTATTTGTTCTCTAAGGGAGTTACTGGTTCATTAGTCCTATAGAGGTGGCCTACTCAGTTAGATGATGACAAATCTTAGAAATCAGAACTTTAAAAACTTGCTAAGGTAAATGATAAACACAAAGAAAATAACAATTAAGGAGTCAAAGAAATAGGATAACTTCAAGAGGAGGCAAAAGACATGAAAAAGATATCCATGAGGTTTATGGTGGAGTGGCAGGGGCTCTTCCATTCTTAACCAAGGTCTTGAGTTCAAGTCTTGGGAATGGCATTGCTTTAAACACTCGTTAGGGAGAGCTTTGCCGCCGGTCAAGAGTCCTACCTAGCTCGAAGCTGAATTAGTCAATTAGCGCCTAATCCAGTTTTAAAGAAAGAAAAAAAGACATGTTAAAGAATATATTTGAACACATAGAGAAGTGAACAACTTGTAATTGCTCTATCACACATAAATTGTCTAACAAAGAGAGGAGCACTAAATTATTCAAGAATTGGACAAGTGATTTAAAATCAATTAACCAAACTTAGAAAAGGAAAGGAAATATCTTATGAATAATAGTCTTAGAATATGATTCCTTGATTACAGAAAATGAATCAGGTTGCAATTCAAATAGATAACTCGAATCAGATGCAAGATACACAAATTAGTTTACAATGTCTCTTCTATTTTCTCTTTTTTTGTTTTTATCTTTTTGTCAAACGTAGTCTCTTTTAATGAGAACAAAACTAATTCAAAATGAAAAGAATGATATGAGCTTTAAAAAGATAGCAACAACATAATTGAATGAATCTAAAATTGAACTTAGATAAAAGAATGAACTGAAATTGTAAATCAACATGGAATCCAACAAAGGACAAAGGAAACAAACACCAAAACCTGATTTATACAAACTTAAGGTTCTGATACCAAATGATATGAACCCACTAGCTACCTACACTAGGAACTCTTGGTCCATTTATTATGCATGCCCATAATCCTAGAAAACAAGTTGAACTATCAAATTAGAATCTTAAGGAAGCTAAGTCCTTAAAACCCTATTCTTTAATAGAACAAGCAAAGCTTGCTAAAAAATACCTTAATTTTTATAGATAAGATGATGACCTTGTAATACATTAGATGGCCACTTTATCCTAATCCTATAAGGAAAGGATTTTCTTACCTATTCCTAATTCTCACCTAAGTAGTAAAGAGCTAAATAAGAAAGGGAATCCTTAATTTTAGGATGCAAATCAGTCTTGAAAGTGGATATCTCCTATATTAAGGAAACAATTTGATTTGTCTAGATATAGACGAAATTATTAAGGAACAAGTCTTAACTAAGGCCTTATTCACATAAAAAAGTAAAATTGGGCTTGCGTGATGATTAGCCTTGTATCTTGGATTCCAAGCTTTGTTCCCTGTGTACTAAGTTTTGTCCAACATCTTGTACTTGAAGATAAGTAATTAATCTTGGTAATGTCTTAGAACCTTCAATAACAGCCTCTTTTCCTTACATCTACGTGATTAATCTTTGCAAAGTTTCTTTCATTAGTTTTGTTCTTTCTCTAGTCATTGGACCTCCAATTCCTTGCAATGAGCCTTGGAAAAGTTTGCTGACATCATCTAGTGTCATTCGGTTAGTATTTTGATCCCCATCAATGATGGGAGACCCAATTGGATCTTGTCCTAGAGAACCTTCAACAAGATGGAACTATGCCTAGTAACAGCTACAATCAAACACACACGGAAGCATAAGAAACAAAATTGAAAAGATAGAAATAGAAAACAAATAGAAAAGGGGTTAAAAGAATGTTGTCAATAGAAAGAACCCTAAGAGAACTTGTCACTTAAAACCCTAGCAAGAATGTTGGTCAACGTAAAGAACCCTAAGACAACTTGTCTCTTAGAACTCTAACCTTGGGATGCCATAAAGAAGACCACTCCTTTGATAAGTTAAGTATTCTCAAAGAATACAAAGAAAGAAAGAATGCTCTCAATAATACTCAATGTTATTCCTAAATGAAAAATCCCCTTCAAAGTACATAGAGAATGCCTATTTATAGGAAAAACTTCCTAACTTAATGTCCTAAAGAGGACACTTTTATAAAAGGAAACAAATCAATCCCTAAAAGGAAACAAAGTAAAATTAGAAAGGTGTTGACTAGATGACCTTATTTCAAGGAAACCAAAAAAGGAAACTAATTAAAATATGATCTGAACATATGGGCTTCACAGATCACGTTCTTCTTATTTTAAGGGTCACATGGTCTTTTAAGTGAGTTTTCCCAATTAGACTCCATGTGGTCTTTGGACACTTCATGTTGTTCTTCAAGGAGTAAGACAATCCCTCTTGGACCTTTATGAGATGAAATCTGACTCAACAACATGGCCTTTATCTCTTGAAGGTCTTGGATCAAACAATTCAATACTTGCTTCATTGATTTGGCCCTAGCTCTTGTCATTGGGCCTCCAACATCTTGCAATGGATCTTTAGGAGCATTAGACTTGAATGTTGGGCCCTTGACATGGGAATTTCGTTTAGCCGCTTGCCTTGCACATTCAGACTTCAAATATGATCCAATTTCAGCTCCAAAGCCTCCTTTTGTAAGCAAACATGTCCTAGGCTTCCTTGATGTGGATCACACCATGTATGCTTGTCTTCTTGTCTTTCACATTGATACAAATGGCGTCCACGATGCTACAAGAAACAATCTAGGTGATTTAGAACTAATTCCAAATATGGAAAGTTTTCAGGCTCCAAATAAGGAAACTTCACCAAATTTGGGAAATGGAGCTAAAGTGCAAGGAGATGCCATGGGAAATCATATTGAGGCTGCTCAAGAAAAACAAGATCATTCGAGTGCCAACATGGAAGGTTTTTCCAATATGATTTGCCAGTTCGGTCTCAAGGTGCCGACCAAAGCGTCTGATGGAGCAACTCCAAATTTATGTGCAAAAACATGTTGAAAGAGGGTTGTCCAAATATGGAAAGTCCATATATAGGAATGTTTTAGAGCCCAAGCATGCCAACATAATTGGGCTGAAAGACTAGTTTGGAGTGTTTGTGTTTTTGGGTCCATTTTGGGTTTGTTTGTTATGGGCTGCTTTTATTTGTCTCATTTGGGTTAGAATAAGTGAAATGGGCCACATTTCATGTGGGCCACGTTGGTTTTAGTCACTTCTATTTCAGACTTAGTTTATGGGCTCAATTTATCCTTTTATGTTAGAATACATAGGCCCCTCGTTATTTTTACTTAAGCCCATTGGAAACCCATTAGGTTTAGGTTTTGTTAAGCATGTTTTAGGATTTTTGTGGCTGTCATATTCACCTCTCCATCTTATTCTCTCCAGCAGCCACCTCTCTCAATATTGAAGATTGTCTTTTCATCTCACCCACCTTCTCCACCACTTTCTCCACATCAGCCATGTTCTCCACTACCTTGAA
>JAOSBO010009338.1:0-13111 GCA_027563915.1 Erythroxylum rotundifolium
TTATAATAATGATTCTTTGATGATTTATTGTTATTGTTCTTATTATTATTAAATTTGTTATTCTTATTTCATTTATTATTATTGTTGTTATTATTAAGATGTTATTATAATTTCATTTATTATAATTATTATTCTTATTCTCAGTATTATTAAATTTATTATTCATATTTAATTTATTATTATTATTGTTATTATTAATTTGCTAGTTATAATTAATTTTATTATTATTTAATTTATTATTCATATTTAATTTATTATTATTATTATTGTTATTATTAAATTGCTAGTTATAATTAATTTTATTATGATTAAAATTATTAGTTGTATCATTTAAATTTATTAGTTGTTTACACCTGTGAATCGAGAAAATAAGTTCTCGCTGTGGCTCTTAGCCTCGTGGAATATTTCACTGATAAGCCTCATCAGAGCTGCATCACGGGTTTCCAACCTTTATACCATCTTAGGGGTTTATTATAGAACAAATTGTCTTAATCGTACTAATTAATCACCTACACTTGATTAATTGATCAATTTGGTCGATCAAATTAATTATCCACAATTGATTTGAAAACTATAGTGCGTGGCATTGTTTACACCTGTTAATCAAGAAAACAAGTTCTCGTTGTGACTCCTAAGCATATGGAATATTTCACCGATAAGCCTCACGGGAGCTACATTACGGGTTTCCAGCCTATATACCATTCTAGGGGTTTGTTGTGGAACAAATTGTCTTAATTATACTAATTAATCACCTAGACTTGATTAATCGATTGATTTGGTCAATCGAATTAGTCACCTATAATTGATTTCAAAACTATAGTACATAGCATTGTTTACACCTGTTAATCAAGAACACAAGTTCTCGTTGTGACTCCTAGGCTCGTGGACTATTTCAACGATAAGCCTCATGGGAGCTGCATCACGGGTTTCAAGCCTATATACCATCCTAGGGGTTTATTATGGCATAAATGATCTTAATCGTACTAATTAATCACCTACACTTGATTAATCAATCGATTTAGTCGATCGAATTAATCACCTACAACTGATTTCAAACTGATTCCACATACAGTAAATACTTTCACCATTACAAAAAAACATAAAAACTCATCAATAAATATACGGTTATTCTTCTAAACAATAACACAAATTCAAGACCGCTAATTTGTATTAACAATAAATACAACAATTTAATAATCGTATTATTAAAGTAATATATATGGTAAATATTAATTAGTTGCATGACTAACCTAAAGGGATGAACAACTTCAATTACGACGAAGAAAGATTGAAGACGCCCTTCCACACAATATAGGACCTAGGAAAAATAATATGAAACATTTAATCTAATACACATATAGTAATACAATATCATAAATTAATGTAAAAAAAAGTACAGAACATTCAATAATTGTTGTAGTAACTCACAGTGGAGGCACAAAAGTATTATAATCGTATTATTAAAGCAATAATAATAATAATAATTATAACAAATCATACAAATAATAAATTTAATCATAATAAAATTAATTATAAGTAGAAAATTAATAATAATAAATTTAATAATAATATGCATAAGAATAATAATAAATCATACAAGAATCATTATTAAAATAATTATAATAAAAATTATTCATAAATTGAAATTTTCCAACAAATTTAATTTATTTTTTTTATTATTATTATTAATGTTCTACTTATTATTAATTTTATTATTATAACATTTATTATTTGTATAAATTATATTATATATAATAATAATAATAAATAAAATTTGTTGAAAATTTTCAATTTGTGAATAATTTTTTTTATTTTAATAATGATTCTTATATGATTTATTATTATTTTATTCGTATTATTATTAAATTTATTATTCATATTCAATTTGTTATTATTATTGTTATTATTAATTTTCTATTTATAATTAATTTTATTATTATTAAATTTATTAGTTGTTTCATTTATTATTATTATTATTATTATTATTATTATTGCTTTACAGATATGATTATGATACTTTTGTGCCTCTATTGTGAGTTAGTAGAACAATTATTGAATGTTCTGCATTTTTTTACATTAATTTATGATGTTATATTACTACGAGTGTATTAGATTAAATGTTTCATATTATTTGTCGCAGGTCCTGTATTGTGTGGAAGAGCGTCTTCGATCTTTCTTCGTCGTAATTGAAGTTGTTCATCTATTTAGGTTAGTCATACAACTAATTAATATTTACCATAAATATTTCTTTAATAATACGATTATTAAATCATTGTATTTATTGTTAATACAAATTAGAGGGTCTTGAATTTGTGTTATTGTTTAGAAGAATATTCGTATATTTATTGATGAGTTTTTATGTTTTCTTGTAATAGTGAAAGTATTTACTGTATGTGGAATCAGTTTGAAATCAATTGTAGGTGATTAATTCGATCGATTAATCAAGTGTAGATGATTAATTAGTACGAATAAGACAATTTCTGCCATAATAAACCCCTAAGATGGTATATAGGCTGGAAACCCGTGATGCAGCTCCCGTGAGGCTTATCGGTGAAATATTTCATGAGCCTAGGAGTCACAGTGAGAACTTGTATTCTTGATTCACAACTGTAAACAATGCCACGTACTATAGTTTTGAAATCAATTGTAGGTGATTAATTCAATTGACTAAATCGATTGATTAATCAAGTCTAGGTGATTAATTAGTACAATTAAGAGAATTTGTTCCATACCAAAACCGCTAGGATGGTATATAGGCTGGAAACCTGTGATGTAGCTCCCATGAGGCTTATTGGTGAAATATTCCACGAGCCTAGGAGTCACAACAAGAACTTGTTTTCTTGATTCACAAGTGTAAACAATGCCATGTACTATAGTTTTCAAATCAATTATAGCTTATTAATTCAATCGACCAAATTGATTGATAAATTATTGTAGGTGATTAATTAGTACGATTAAGATAATTTGTTCCATAATAAACCCCTAGGATGATATATAGGCTGGAAACCCATGATGCAGTTCCCGTGAGGCTTATCGGTGAAATATTCAATGAGCCTAAGAGTCACGGTGAGAACTTGTTTTCTTGATTCACAGGTGTAAGAAATGCCATATACTATAGTTTTCAAATCAATTGTTGGTGATTAATTAAACTAGTTAATACTTAGAAGATGTGTAAAGTTTAGATGTTCTATAATTTTTGGGGTGCCATGAAGGATACATAGTATTGAATCACTGATTTAAATTAATAGTTTTTTATAAATGTGCAATGTTTATAGATCTTGGATGTATAGACTAATATCACGTGATGGTTTCATTAATTCTGAATTTGTTGAGGGAGTTGAATCATTTATTCGTTATGCATGTTCTCAACCTGCATATATGGATGGGCCAAAGATCAGATGTCCATGTAAAAAATGCAAACATATTCGTTTCCTTCTTATTGATGAAGTGAACGGGCATTTGTTGAGAAGAGGGTTTGTTCCCAATTATTTTCAATTGACACGACATTGGTAGTGGTTGATTTGTAGCACCGAAGTACTGAAGGATAATCGTCAGTTAACTTTAATGAATTTGAAGGGGGGATTAGATTTAGAACAAATAATGTCGATGCAAATGAAAATCCTTACATGTCAATGGTTTGTGATGCAGGCAGTTATAACTTTCAGGAAAGTATAGAAAATCTTGAAGAAGAACCCATCCCTCTATCCAGTTAGTTTTTTGACTTACTACATTCAGCTGACCAAGAACTATAGCCAAATTGTGAGACAATGACTCAATTGTCTTCAATTGCTTGTATCTTGAACATAAAGTCTTAAGGGCATATTTTTTATCGTAGTTTTGATCAATTTCTTGGATGGTATGATGAATCACTGCCTCCTGATCACACAGTGGTCGATACTTTTTACAATATGAAGAAACTTATTCGGGGTCTTGGTTTGCCTGTTGAAAAGATTTATTGTTGAAAATTTGGATATATGATGTATTGGGGAGATGACGTGGAATTAGAAGAGTATAAATTTTGTGTCGTCAATCTAGGTTAAAGCCTAGAAAGTGTTCTATGAAAGGAAAGTTAGTACCCTGGAATATTATTTCCCACTAACTCCAAGACTTCAAAGACTATATGCTTCTAATGTTACTGCATCTCAAATGAGATGGCATAATGAACACCAATAAGAAGATGGAATAATGAGTCATCCATCAGATGCATTGGCATGGAAATATTTCAATGACACCCATTATGAGTTTGTAGCTGAAAGTCAAAATGTTAGGTTGGGCTTGTCGATGGATGAATTTTAGCCTTTTAGTTAATCCGGTCAGCAATATTCATCATGGCCAGTCATAATTACTCCTTACAATTTGCCTCCATGGATGTGTGTGAAAGAAGCATATATGTTCTTGACAGTGATTGTGCCAGGGCCTTCAAATCCAAAACATAAAATTGATGTTTTCTTGCAACCATTGATATCTGAATTGCAACATCTTTGGGAGTATGGTGTTGAGACATATGATGTTTCTCTGAAGTAAAATTTTGTATTGAGAGCAGCTTTGATGTGGACAATTAATGATTTTCCAGTATATGCCATGTTACTTGGATGGAGCACAGTGAGAAAAATGGCTTGTCCTTATTATGGCAATGACTCAGATGCATTTTATCTTGCAAACTGGGGCAAAACATGTTGTTTGATAACCACAAAAAATTTCTTGCTCTAGATCATCCATTTAGGCATAATAAACAAAAGTTTATTAAGAATAGGATGGATAAAACACCTCCTCCCCCTATCAAATCTGGTGAAGAGATATTGCAGGAGATTGAGGAATTAGGCTTGTTAAAAGTTATAGAATTTGAAGCTGATGAAATTAGTAGAAGCATTAGTAGAAACTTTGGTTGGAGAAATCGAAGCATCTTTTGGGACTTGCCATAATGGAAAACTAATTTGATAGGTCATAGTCTAGATGTGATGCATATTGAAAAATATATATTTGACAATTTGTTCAATACCATAATGAAACATTGAAGGAAGAACAAAAGATAATGCAAAATCACGAGCTAATTTGAAGCTTTTTTGTAAAAAGAATGAGTTACATAAGGATCTTCGAACCGGTAAATATCCAAAAGCATGTTATAGTTTGGACAAAAAGCAAAAGGAAATATTGTGTGAATGGTTAAGGAGTCTAAAGTTTGCCGATGGTTATGTTTCAAACTTGGCAAGGTGTGTGGACATGCGGAAGTACAAATTATTTAGGATGAAAAGTTATGATTGTCATGTGTTTGTTCAAAGGCTAATTCCAATAGCATTTCAGGAGTTACTACCAAATAAGGTTTAAGAAGTAATAACAAAATTAAGTTTGTTTTCCAAAAGCTTAACATCATCTGAAATTTAGTTGGCTAAAACAAAAAAACTGGAAAGGGAAATTCCAGTAATTTTATGCAAGTTAGAAGGGATATTTCCTCCAAGCTTCTTTGACTATATGGAGCATCTACCTGTCCATTTAGCAGACAAGGTTAAACTAGCTAGTCCAGTGCAATATCGTTGGATATAACCATTTTAGAGGTATGTAATTCAACAAAATTGAACCTTTCTTGAAGTTAATTTATCAAGTTTTCATAAATCAATTTGTTTAACCCTATTCACTCATATAGGTATTTGCATCACTTGAAGAAAAATGTGAAGAACAAGGCCAGTGTTGAAGGTTCGATATCTAATTCTTATTTAGTGGAGGAAGCTAGTACATTTTGTTCACATTATTTTGAGCCGCATGTTCACACAAGAGAAATAAAAGTTCCTCGTAATGACAATGGGGGAGGAACTACGGATGATGATGGTAACTTATCCATCTTCACTTATCTGGGACGGTCATATGGACGTTCAAAAGAAGAATGTTAACAGAGGAAGAAATTGAGGCTGCCCATAGTTACACTGTGAAGAGGTTCAACCTTTCGTGTAGTAAGTATCAAGCGATTATTTTGGTTTTTAAATTGGTTACTGTTATTCATAACTTGAATATATAATAATGTTTTTAGATTATATAAGGAATTGTTACAGGAGCTCATGCCTGACAAATCACAGGATGATATCTATAAAGAAGATGGAAGCCACTTCGCTCGATGGTTCGAGCAATATGTAAGTTTCCACTTCCAAATATGTTGAAATGATTGAATTATGACATTTAAATGTTCAAATAACATTATACTATTTAATATAATATTTTCTTTTCTGTGGGCCTTAGAAACTTCAATAAACAACAAGTTCATATGTGATCTTGCGAAGGGACCTTTGCGAACAGTTAAATCATATCCGGTGTATTTCATTAATGGACACAAATATCATACAAAATCTTATGTTCATAGCATGGAAACAATAAGTAGTGGAGCTTGCATACAAGAAGAAGTGATTAATTATTATGGAAAAATAATTGAGATACTTGAAATTGAGTACCCTGCATTACCAATAAAGCGAATTGTAATATTTAAGTGTGAGTGGTTTGATCAAACTCCAAATGTAGGTACAAAAGTGCATAGTCGATACAATCTAGTTGAAATCAATAATCAAAGAAGATTTCCATATTTTGAACCTTTTCTGTTGGCAATGCAAGCAATTCAAGTGTATTATGTCGCTTTTCCTAGCTTACGACAAGATAAGTTAGATTGGTTGAATGTTTGCAAAGTTAAAGCACACTACAAGAATACAACCCAATATGCAACATTTTTAAAATGTTGCAAATTACCTTTTACGACGTTTTAAAACACGTCACAAAAAATGTTGCGGATTGTGGTGTAAGCAAAAGCTTTTTGCGATGTTTTAAGGACAATGTCGCGGAATGTATCAACATTTTGTGAAATTTATGAAAACGTCACAAAAAAGTTGGCCTTTTCACGACGTTAAAATAAAACGTAAATGTTGTGGAAACTTCCTTCCCCTTACATTTTGGACATTTCTGCAACGTTTAGGAAAACATCTCGGAAACTGGCGACGATTTTGGAAACATCGCATATTCATCGACATTTTGTGACATTTTATTTTAATGTCGTGGAATCTGCAGAATGTTAAGGAATCTATGACATTTTAAAACATTGTAGAATGCAATAAAAAATGTTACAAAATGCCATTTATTTGTTTTTTATCCGAAAATAAATTTAATTTAATTTAATAATTTTCCAATTTATAATAATTTTTAAATCTTATTTATTTAATAACTATTCAATATTATTCAATATTGAATTTTATTTATTTATATCATTAATTTTAATAATTATTTATGTATCACAAGAATTTGATAAATACAGACAATTCACTATTTAATTGCAATTTCCAAACATGTCATCATACATTAATTAATATAAAAAGTTTGTCTTAATTTAATAAGATATCAATATGAGTACATATAACTAATCTAAACGAATATTATGTGTAGAGCATAAAAGTTCCAAAAGCGTTTTTGGTTGTTCAAATTCAATTCTTTGTTGCTGGACTTCGGTAGTGAATCGATTATGCATTTGTTCAACTTTTTTAGTCAATTCATCGACTTGAGACTGTAACTCCTGATTAACCTTCTTTGAGTCCTCTAATTTGTCTCAAAGTCTCTTCTGACTGAAACCTTCCCTTGTAGTCGAGGCCCAACTCCTATGCCAGCAACATAATCAAAGCTTGTGCCAAGACATTGTCGCATACTTCATCCACTATCATCGGATGACCTTGTTCTATTGAATCTGCCAATTCCTTGCACATTAATTCCTGAAAAATAAAGAATCAATGAGATACTAAAATAATAAATACTAAAAAGAATTTGTATTTGAACTATGTATTCACCCATTTTTCTTTGCATTCAGTAGTTGTCCATTGACCTTTACTTTCATCATGATAAGTGTGATACCATAGCTTCATCTGGTCACACTCTTCTTCATCTTTGTCACTTTGTTATATTGAAAGATATTATTAGTAATATTTATTATGAATTTTGAAATATCAACTAAAGTAAAATATAATTAAAAAGATGATAACTTACAATCTCATGCCTTATCGCTACAAAGGCCTTGGAGCCGGAGTTTGGTCGACATTTGACTTAACTCCTAGCCAATTTGGTTTTTTGAATTTTTTCCTAACAATAAACAGAACAAAATTTATTATAACATCTATAAATCAAAATTCATAAATGCAAAAAATATAATCAGTTGTCAAAAAAGTTGTGAAAATAATTTTTGTGATCAAATTAACTAACCTTTGTAGCCGATTGGTCCCAATATTCACATAAATCCATCCACTTTGCCACTGTGACATTTTGCAGTTTAACATCCTTTTCGTGCTTGGTATAATGCCCATGTAAATGAAATCTTTGATCTCTAGACCTTAAAGAAAGAAATTTCTTGACAGTGGCATGTACTTCAGTGTCTGTCCTCATTCCCTTGACTTCCAACTTTTGCTGCAAAAAATTATAAATTATCTCAGAACGTAATAGGCATATGGAAAACATGTACAAATTAGATAGTTTTATAATACTTACGTCTAACTTATCAAATGCAATGTCCAAATCCTCATTAGTTATTTTTTTCCATTTTGTTCTTACAGGTAATGAAGTTTAGGATACCACACCAATCTCACGCGATAATTTGGCAGACTGTGCGGAGTTGGTTGGTCATCCTTCAGTGCAGGAGATCTCTATTACCAATCTCTTACCTATCACCTTATTAATCTTTTCCAATCCGTATCCTTTTGTGACACCCCTTGTCTTTTTCTGATCAGTCATGGATCCCAAAATATAGCAACGAATATTTAAAAATAAATATATAACATACTCTTAATTGGTTAAATAAACAAAATTATTAAACTAGAATGTTTAACCAATGTGATGTGAAAAATCATACCTGTAGTGCTTGTAGAGGTAGCGCTAATAATGAGAAAAGGGCTCATGTCATTTACAGGTGGCTGATTAGAAGCTGGAGGCATCTCTTGAGAAGTTGATGAAGGCATCTCTTGAGAACTTGATGGAGAACTAATATTGCATCGTATTCTTAAAATTTGTAGATACTTGTCTCTACAATGAGTAATGGGCACAGATGTGACATCTCTTGGTGTTGGACTAGGCTCACAAGGTATTGGTGTGTGATCTTCTGGCTGCGTACAAGCAGATGGCTCATCAGCTGCACTTCCAAAAAGCTGATGGTACGATGACTGTAGTTAAGTTGGCACTAAACTACTTGGTGCAGCCTTATTCTTCTTCTTTGGTAGACCAGGTCCTATGTCAATCATCTGCATTCAATTCAACATTAGATTTCAATGATAATATTAATTGATTAAGTAATATTCATTAAACCATATTTAAAGAAAACAACATAGCCTACAACTAAAAAAAGACCTAGTAACTCAATGTAAAAGGGCAAAGATCAAAAAATTATAAGATCAGGTACAGATAAAAAGCAGTATATTATTTGGAATTCCAAACATAAAAACCTTTAGCATTAAATCTTGACAATCCAATATCTTAACATCTGGGCTTAGCCCTCTGACGCATTATAAAACATGTAGTAACATGAAACTTTAAGACAAAACTAATTTGAACATTCAAAACTCAATATCAAAGATCGACTATTACAACTAATCTGAAAAAGTTAAAGAAAAATAGTCTTTAATAATGGCTTGGAGCATACAATAACCATAATAGCATCTAGACATTGAGACATTAAAGATGACAAAACTTTCAGACGCTGACTGGAAACTAATGGATTCAAACCTCATCAAGTTAGAGTTTAGAATTCAACCTAGACAAATTATTCCAAATTGACCCAAGGATAAGAAATCAAACCATGTGGACCTGAAATGAATAGGTCAAACCATGTTCAACCTAATTTGAACTGGTGTTCAAAGTTGTTTAATAATGCAAGTTCACTATAATCGATGAGATATAATATAAGCACACTCACTCTCAACCACACTATAAGATTTTCCTAAATAATGGTTATTTAATGCTAATGTGACTAAATAAATCTAAATACCCTTGCCAAGTGCAACTTAAAGAACTATTTCTGTAGTAAGCATTTGCATAGCTTCAGTCTAAAGACGTCCAACTCCATAATCTAATATACATTGAGGTATGTACATATTTGGAATCTTGTTTTCATTTGTTTCAGGCGAGCTATTTAGATCTTGTGGTGAGAAGATATTGATGGTGTCCTTATCTTTGTAGCAGGGTAATAGTTGGATCATTTACTGTCTTCAGTTAATGATGTTGTAAGATAATACAGGCTGCCTTCTACTCAATTTGTAGCCAACAGTTGAAAATTTAGCAACTCCTAAATGAAAAGCTATCTCCCATAAAAAATGAAAAGCAGCTTCATGATGCTTTACATAGCATTGAGGATAATCTCACCGATTTTATATTCATCAATACATTTAAAATCCCAGAACCCCCAGCATTATTGATCTCCAAATTGGACAATGGTTTAACTAGGGAGATAGCAATCTCAACATTGACACCTTAGGTGATACATTTTTCCAATACATAAAGAGAACATCTTGGTGGAGTGTTTTAGGTTATACATTTCTTCATTCTTTTGCTCTGATTAATTCCAGGTCTCTTTAAAAGAACATTTATTTCTTAAGCCTTCTTTCTCAGGGTTATACAATTACCTTAGTATATTTTCTTGAGAAAGTTAGATGTGTACGTACTATTGGATTCATGATCTTAATGATGGATTTGATTCTCATGAGGTAGGAGATAGCTAACCTCTCCTATCAAAACACTGTAATCTGCGTTATTTACTGTTTAACTTTTTGTTGGAACTCTTTCTCCCTACTACTTCTTGCTTATAATATAGCTTTAATGGAATTGATAAAATAAATATGAGCCACGTCTTGATTCATTTTGCAAAGTAGTCATGCAATTTCAAGCTTTTTGTGTAGCTATCTGATTCTTCTTCCTACTCTACTTCTAGTATTGGACCCTGGACATAATTCACGCTCTTTGATTTTTCTTTTTAAGGCTGGCAAAGAAGTACCAGCAACAGGTTGTGTCAAAGTTGTACTGACAGCTGACATCCTGGAGTACTAAATCTGTAATTGCTTTGTGGCCAAAATTGCAAATGGCCTATCTATTTGTTAGATTTGTTTGTGTTATGGTTGACATATCTCATTTACAAAGGATTGCTACAGAAGTTGATTGATAAGGGGTGATGACTCAGGACGTCAGTCTAACAGGCAATGTTCATTTAAAAGCTTATATGATTTGTTTTTGCATGTAACTATAAAAGAAGTTGTGGATAAGAGAATAGTATGCTTGTGCCTTTAACAAAGTTATATCCTCCTCCATTTTCAGTGGTAGATAAAGAACGTGTAGTTGGTTGAACAGTAATTGGTGGAGTGCTTGACCTAAAACACTATACCAATTTCTGCATTTAAAGGTATTTTGGCAGCCAACTTAGGAAAAGATTAAGATGATCTATATATATGCTGCTAATCGTGCATTTCAAATAACACATGTATGGAAAGATATTAAAAAACTCTCTGTTAGCATTAGGGAATCTTAGATGGTTATAGGAGACTTCAACTGCATTATATACTCTTTATAAAGCTGAATAAGTAGGAAATAAGCTTGAGAAAATAGATGAAGAATTCAGAAATTGCCTTCTTAACTCAAGCTTAGTTAACCTAAACTTCATAGGAAACTTGTTTACTTGGTCAAATAAGCAAGAAAGGTACTATCAAATCAAAAAGAAGTTAGATAAAGGTTTGGTAAATTTAGAATGGATGCTACAATTTCCTAACAGCTCATAATTATTCAATAACCATGGTTTTTTATAGTAAAATTCCCTTATTAAGATTATATTAGATCCTAATGTTAGGAGGCATAAAACCCCTTTCAAGATTTTCAATCATCTTATTGATATTTACAAAGGACTGAACAACCCTGTTGAAGGATCCAACTCCTTTAAATTAGTAGCTAAACTAAAGATCATAAATGAGGAGTTATAGAAACCACATAGGAATCATTTCAAAGATCACTTGTGTAAGGAAGTGGAGAATTACTGTATAAAGCTATATAGTGTCTAAACAACACGATAACAAACAAAAAGCAGATATAAGGCCAGTAACTTTATTCAAGGTGATAGGTTAAACTATCTACTATTTCTAGTTGGATTAGTTGCTAAACCAACATAGACATATCCAATAAATTTCCTATTGTGTATGTTACCAAAATGAAACTTATAATAGTTGTAGAGACAAGGATTCATGTAAACATTCCAAAAAGAAAAAGGCATATGATTTTATCAAATTGAACTCATCATGGGAGTTGTTATGAGGATAAAATTCTTTCTAGAAATTGAAATTGAAATTTACATGAGAATGAAATCCTTCGTAAAAACATATGTTTTCATGAATGTTAAGAAAGAGAAGTCTGAGGGGGAAATGCGATTTGATTTGAAAATGAGGTCCTATGCGCGAGTCATAAACAAAATTTCCGAACACTTAGATAAGTGCACTTGTTGGGTAATGCCCACATCTTTTAGAAGAAGATCTTGGACCAAAATTTACAAAGGGTGTACATGATTGATCATATTTTCAAACTAGGTCCATATAAAAGAGGCCTATCTGTCTATAACGACTTGACCTTTCTTCTTTTTCTTTTTATGGTGTGAAGGTGAAGTGTAGATATATGGTTATATCTACAAAATAAATAGTGTCAGAGTAAGGAGACAATTATAAAAAATATATAGAAAATGATATCACATGGAGGATTTAAGTAGCAACTTGTGTATAAAACAAACCCAGAAAGCTGAAGTTTCACTAGATCAAGTTGCTTCCTTCAATTATTTGTTCAGTCCAAATTCTACTTGCTTATTTAATTGTGTATATTTCCTCATATAGAATTAACAGTATGTCTCAAATGCAGAAGGAAACAGTACAACAAGGTAAGCATGTGAAGATGGTGGTTGGAGGTAAGAGAGAAAGAGGATGTATGTGTGCATTATATACACATGAGTGAGAGAGAGAGACAGAAAGAGGCAGGCATAGCCTTCTCAGAGATGGTGTCCCTCTACAGATCATTTGTAGTTTTGCGAGTTCGTGATTCTACTTTCTTCATCTTTATGTGATTGGTTTATCTTTTCTCTGGGGGGGGG